>CANYLF011651308.1:0-15759 GCA_948193215.1 Bocquillonia castaneifolia | reverse complement strand
GATTGTTTGGATAATCTCATTGTGAACTTGATGATCAATACTTGAAATCAACCAACTCTCTTGGGAAATGAACTTTATCTTTATTACTTTGACCCATGTACTTGCAGCCTAGTCATATGGAATATTTCACAAGGAGCTTTAGTGTGCTGAATAGAAATGATTTCCACTTTCATCCAGGTTGTAGATCTTTTCATCTTACACATCTAATTTTAACTGATGATCTGCTGATGTTCTGTGAAGCTCATTTGGGAACCATTAAGCAGATAAAGAAAATTTTGAATCACTTTACCTCAGTTTCTAGACTTGTGGTAAATGACTCTAAAAGTTAGTTTTCTATTCTAGAGTTTCTCAGTTTTTCAAAGCTAGATTGATCTCAAAGATTAACTTCCAGGAAGGTAGTCTCCTAGTTAAATATCTAGTGATTCCTCTGATTATTGGTAGGCTGTCCATTAACCAGTGTTAACCTCTAGTAGCTAAAGTTACAATAAGAATTAATCAATGGAACAATAAACAGCTCTCCTTTAAAGGTAGATTGTAGATGATCAAGACTATCCTCATGAGTTTGTATGTCTATTGGGCAACGATGGTGATTATTCCCAAAATAGTGGCTACCAGAATTTAGAAGCTCTATAGGATGTTTCTGTGGTCTGGTATTGCCACAGAGGATGCAAAAGTTTGGTTGTTTGGCATATAATTTGTAAAACTAAGTACGAGGGAGGGCTGAATGTAAAATATATCCACTTCTAGAATAGAGATGCAGTTAGAAAATTCCATGGAAAATTGTTAGTAATGATAATTCCTTGTGGAAGGAATGGATTTTTTTTCCAATAAGCTGATGAATAAAAGTATATGGTATGTGCAGGCTTCTCCTAGTTCTAACTGGATATATAGGGGAATTTTGAAGATAAGGCCTCAGGCACAAAGTCTCTTTAAATACTAAATAGGAAATGGCAAGAATACTTCTTTTTAGTATGATCCCTGGATCAATGAAAGTTCTTTGCTCTAGCATTTCCCAGATTTAAACATTCAGGAAAAAAGGATTCGAAAATCTTGTAAGGAAGATGGCTTTAAGGAAGATGGAGACTTCTAGAAGGTTGATAGATGGGTTTAAGGAAGATGGAGACTTCCAGAACCTACTTCTCTAATTATCAGAGATGCTTGGAACCTGGTAAATACTCAGAAACTATTTGACTATGAGGATAAAATTGATTGGACACCCTCTACTCATTTCAGAGTTAAGGATGTCTTATAGGCAATTAGAGGTATGCTTCCTACTGTTAGTTGGTTTAAAAAAGTTTGGAGTAAAAGCAATATGCCCAGATGCAGCTTCATTTTATGGTTGGCTTTACAGAACAAGCTTAGAACTAAAGATAAACTCTTTAGATTGAACTATGTTGCTGATAACTTGTGCCCTTTAAGTGATGTTGTTGTTGAAACAATAGAGCATTGTCTCTCTGATTGTGTGTTCAGTTCCTAGATTTGGTTCAGATATGCTTCTACCGGTATCATTTCCCATAGAATTGCTAGTTAGACCAGACCGATAATTTGGTATAATAATAGAGTTACAGGGAAAAGTAAGTTCGCAGAGCTTCGAAGGCTTCTTCTAGCTAGCTCAGTTTACTATATGGCAAGCTAGAAATAGGAAAGTGTTTAGGGGAGAAATTCCTGATGTACATAGCACAATAGCCAAAATCAAAACAATGTATAGATTCAAGTAAGGCTCTTAGCTTAGTTAGCAATTTTGTAATGGAGAGAATGCAGAATTTGTAATGGAGAGACTGCAATTTTGTTTGTGAGTGTCAAGGCCATCTCCTTGGTAGTTTTGTTTCCTTGCTTTTAGAGTAATGGATCTTTTTTTTTTTTTTGGGTGTTTCAACAAAAAAAAAAGCATGAGTAGTCTTCGCCATGTTTAAGAATCAAATTCAAAGCAATGGTTTTCAATTGATCAAAATGAAAAGGAAGATAACATTTGATTAAAAAAAAAAAGCATGAGTAGTCCTCGTCATCTTTAAGAATCAAATTAAAAGCAATGGTTTCAATTGTTAAACAATGAGGAATTATAGTAGAATCTTATTAAGATGGACCAATCCACCTTGGGGGATTAGCACTACCCATATGGGAAGAGGTGAAGATCTCATGCTAGTTCGAGACCCACCCTTTCTAAATCAAAAAAATCTTATTATAGTTTTAGTTCTGATTATAAAACTACTAGTTATTCCTCTAGAAAAAAATGCTCATAGCTAGGTAATGTGCTCGACGGATTCCTTGGATTTATATTATGTTGTGCTTGTAAGCAGGGGTAGAGCCACAGGTATGGCAGGGTGGACGGCCACCCCACCCGTGGCCGCAACCACCCTTGGTGTCCCCTAGAGTCCCTTTCACCTCTCTCAGGTTTTCCGCCCCTCTCACCCTACTCGTTCCACCCCTGTTAGTCCTTGATCCCTTTCCCTTGTTGTCTGCTAGAGGTGATCATAGATCGGATAACTAGTTCATGAGCTCTATTTGTAAACCAGTAAATGACATATCAATTTAAATATTATGAACTAAACATAAAATTTCAAATCGGTTACCATAAAAATACAATTTGGTTTTTCAGTGTTCAATATTTAATCATCTTACACTCTCAAAAAAAATTAGTGTTTGATCCTTTTTTTTCTTGTTTTTAACTATCAAAAATGTAATATAAAATATAAAAAAAGTAAAAATATGACAAGAAATTTGAAAAAAAATAAAGTACACTTCGACATAAAAAATACAAATCTAAGTACATGAAATTGAATTTTTATTTTCAAAAAATAATAACATTATATCATATATTAGATATATGTAATATATTTACTTTATAAATATATATGTTATACATGAATTGATTAACTGTTAATCATTGGGTTTTTTTATCTATCAACTATAAACCTAAATCATTAACTATAAAATAACAATATCTTGAATCTAAACTTAAATCGGTAATCTGATTTTTCAGTTTTGATTTGATTAATCGATTTCACCAATTTTATATCCACCTTTATTATCCGTCCTACCAGTTGAGTTTTCTGGTTCGCCACTGCTTGTAAGTTGCCCCTTTCTTTTTTTTTTTACTTCCTACTAGATGCTTAACATATTTTAGTCAATTTTTTGTTTTTGCTTAACACGTGCTTCTCTTTTCGTTTCCTTCCTTTTCAAGAATGAGAGTGAATATGTCTACTGTGTTAGGCATTGGTCAAACCAGGGAGTATCAAATCATATAATAATAGGCACAATAGCCTTTTATGGCTTGAACTTTAGGCCATTTTTCAAATATAGCCCCAACTTTAAAAAGTTTCAGTTAGTACCTCGTACTTTTTGAATTGATTCAAATATAGCCAACTCGATTTTGGCGTGTGTTTTGGATGAAGTGGCTTGCTGACGAGGCATGTGTTGCTGATGTGGCATGTGTTTTGACTGACGTGGCTGCTGACGCGGCTGCCACGTCAGCCAAAACACATGCCACGTCAGCACATGCCACGTCAGCCAAAACACACGCCAAAATCGAGTTGGCTATATTTGAATCAATTTGAAAAGTACCAGGTACTAATTGAAACTTTTTGAAGTTGAGGCTATATTTGAAAAATGGCCTAAATTTCAGGCCATAAAATGCTATTAGGCCTATAATAATGTTTCAATTTTATATTTCCTACTATTCTAACATCGAAATATAGGCCTATATATTGTAATTCTTAATGCATAAGGTATTGCTCATTCATCATATCATCTTGTTAATCCTCTTGTAGCCTTGTATTTTTTAATAATCTACTAGCTGGTTGTAAAAAAGATTGAACTCTGGTTTAATTTTGTAGGCTATATTATAGATCACATAACATTATGTAATACTACGACATTTTTTAAATTTTTTGTTTTTTTATTTATTCATTGCTTTCATAACTTAATTTGTTAATTAATTTCTTTATATTTTATTTTTTAAAATACTTATAAGTTTTTTTTTAGGCTAAGTTTTCCCCATAAAAACATAAAATATTAATAGAGGAATTAATTTGGTCACTAAATTTAGTTCAATGGCATTGCAAAGCTACTATTGTGGGGAATATTTTCGCCACTAAATTACACTTTTAGTGGTGAAATTAGACTTCACCACAAACATTAAGCTTAGTAGCGATTCCCATTTTCATAGTATATAACTTGCATGACACTTATACTTTGATTAGGGGTGAGCACATTTCAGGGGAATTCGGGGATTAGAAAATCTCCGGACTCGAAATTCGGGATTTGAAAATTCAAATGTCTAGAACCATACCAAATTATAAAATCTCCATCCTATTTTGTACCGAATTTCCGGTACGGTTCTGTTCGGAGATTTGGTACTTTCAGATCGGTCTGAAACGGTACGATTCGGTTTAGAGATTCAGATATTTTAATATTTAAAAAATAAAAATCATAAAATCATAATGTATAATCTTATTTTTTTATTTCATATTTATTTTTAATTATTAATAAAAATAAACTATAGTTAATATAAATATTATCTAATAATTTAGATATATATATCACTAATATTATTTACAAAATGATTTTAACACATTAAGAGCTTTAATGCTATACATCATTAATGCTACACATCAAGTTTCAATCTTCTTTTATACTGGTAAATAGATGGTGTGACCAGCATACACATCAAAAGCTTTAATGTTACACACCGGTTAAAGATAAAATACCCTTAAGATCTAGATCCTTTATAATTTTTGTTAGCACGCTATTAACCTGATCCCCAAACCACAAACGTCGCCATTTTATAATTTGATCTCATGCAACTTCTTGTTTTCACTATTATGAGTCTGTATCATAATAGGCATGCCAGTGAACAACAAGAACATGAATGTGATTATATTGGGAATATTCCCTTGTGCAAATATTTAAATCATACAATCTGACTCGCTTTGCTAATGAGACTATCCAAACCTAATCTTTCATGACTTCTTACGATCTTACTAAGATAGAAATCATCAGACTATATTTCATTAAATATTCTAAAAGTACTATGAGTAATGTCCAAGAACATTATATAGTTCATGGAAGTGTCTCACACTAGGGAAATTAGTTGAGATCAACCCTAGATATAAGGAATTTCCCATCTCGTGGTCACTATTAGCACACATAGTATGAAATTATATGTTATGGTGTTCATCCTTTCTTTAAAGGGCGCACTTGTTTCAAAAATGACACTATGCAAAAGAATCGGTTTAAGAAATGTTATAACATTCCCCTTTAAGGTACTCAACCAAAAAGGCTCCTTTTGGCTTGAACAGAAGTTTCAGTGAAAACTACTCATAGTTTTCACCTAGATTATTATATAATGGATATGGTAAACCCAGTTTACAATAACTTGCGTGACCGGCAAGATTAAATCTCGCACCTTAATAAGACTCATATTATAATTTCTGCAAGACGGCATCGTGTTATAAACTGCTTTTGATAGCACTCCTGCTTTTAAGTTTGAAACACTGTCTCATTCTAACTTTTGTCAAAACATCAACAAAATTAGAATAAACACTCGTGTGAGTGGGCTACTTCTCTATTCCACATGCTCACAATAAATGTTTCACAAAACATTCATACACAATGATATATTACCAAATAAACTTCAATAATCTTATTGAAAAATCATGAAATCGTCTTACATGATCTAAGAATAAAAAACAGAAACAAATTCAAACACTACGCAGACCTATAGCACCAATATGCCTTTCATAAGTGTCTCTATTATAGGTTTGGTCATAGAATATGCCATCATATTTTGCGTAGTTATATATTCCAAGTTTATTTCTCCACGTGCAACCAGGGCTTTGACATAGTGATACTTAATATCGATATGCTTAGCCCTACTATGGAATTTTGGATCTTTGGCATAAGCAATCGATGATTGACTATCATTACAGACAGCCAATGGTTCATTTAGGGAACTAATACCTAAATGAATCACAAATCTATTCTAAGATATGGCTCCATTGCCATACAAGAAAAAAAACCTGGTGTAGACTTCCTTTCATCTACATCTCCAGCTCAATTAGCATTAGTGTATCCTCTTATTTGCAGATTTTGACCATGATAACATAAACTGAAGTTTGCTATGTATTTTACGTATCTCAAGATCCTCTTAACCGCTTTCCAGTGTGTTTCACAAGGATTGGATTGCTATCTACTTACCATCCCCCACAGCATAGCAGATATTAGGTCTTGTACACAACATTGCATACATCAGACTTCCAACATCATTAGGATATGGAACATTCCTCATATGTTCCACTTATTATGGTGTCTAGGGACTGAGACTCTTAGAAAGGCTTTGATCTTTAGCAATAGGAGTATTTACGTGTTTACGATTCTTCATATTAAATTGTTCAAGGACTTTATTGATGTAAATCCCTTGTGAGAGAGACAACAACCTACTTACAGGATCTTTTGAAATCTTAACTCTAAGAATATATACTGCATCACCCATATCTTTCATTTCAAATTTGGTTGATAACCAACTTTTGATCTCATTCTCAAAGTCTAGGTTGTTTCCAGTTATGAGTATGTCATCTACATACAAAGTGATTATGGCAAACTTATCACTGGAGTGTTTAGTATAAACGCAATGGTCCTCGCTTATGATTGTATATCCATATGAAATGATTGTGTTATGAAAATGAATGTACCATTGCCTTGAAGATTGTTTAAGATAATAAATTAACTTATTCAATTGGCAGGCTTTTTGCTCTTTGCCTTTATGAATAAAACCAGCAGGCTGTTGTATATAGATTTCTTCATCTAATTCTCCATTGAGAAAAGCAGTCTTTACATCCATCTAATGTAGCTCCAGATCTAAATTTTCCACAATGGCTAGAATTAATCTAATCAATGTAAAATGTACAACATGAGAAAAAGTCTCTTCATAGTTAATTCCTTCTTGTTGTGTGTGCCCCTTTGCTACAAGGCAGGCTTTGTACCTTCAATACTTCCATCAGCCTTATGCTTGAATTTGAGAATTCACTCATTCCCAATAGCCCTTCATCCTTAAGGGAGGTCAACAATTTCCCAAACTTTATTAAATCCCATGGACACTATTTCCTCTTCCATTGCATTAATCCATTTATCCTTAGCTGGGCATGACATAGCTTGTTTGAAATTTATTGGCTCTTCATCATCAAGTAGGTCAACTAAAAGGGTTTTAGTTACATCATCATTCATTCTATAACGTGATGTTGTTTTCCTTTTATATCTATACAAATCTAAATCTTGATAAACATATCTTATATATTCATCTCAAACCGGTAAACTCCCACTGAAGTTAGGTATTTTACTCCCATTGAAGTCAGGACTTGGATTTCGATCATTCGGATGGTGAGGATCAAGAAACTAATTTTCTTGTTCCTCTTGTAAAATTCTCCCACTCGAATTGAGAGATCCAAATTCATCCATATCTTGAGTTTCAAAGAAAGTATAATCTTGACCTACATCACTTAGCTTAGGAAATTCATTCTCTAAGAGTGTGAGGTCTCATGATTTATATTTTGTTGTGGTGCCATTTTCTTGTTCACCTATAAATACATAACCTTTTGACACATCAGAGTACCTTATAAAGGCACTCTTTCTACCTCTTGGACCTAATTTTTCATACTTGCTAGGGGTATCATGGGTGATAGCAGTATAACTTAAGGTCATAAATGGCTTAAATCGGGTTTCTGATTATTCCATAACTCATAAGGTGTGGTTTTGACAGACTTAGAGGGGATATGATTAAGAACATAAGCAGCTGTTAGCAAAGCATCTCCCCAAAAGAAAATTGGCAAATTTGATTGTGTCATTATTGATCTAATCATATCAAGAAGTTGACAAAGGCTCCTCGTTCCTTCGTCACATGGTCAGTTGATCTTGAATCCACAATCCACAAAGGATCAGATTCAGTCATTAATGAAGAACTAGAAACATAAGAATTACTCGCACATGAGTAATTTTCAATTACCTTTTTAAGTGCTGTGCAATCTCTTGAATATGTCCCTTCTCTAGGCAGTTGTAGCATTTTACTTTTGAAATGTGTACTCTTTTCTTGTTCTTCAACCATTTCTGTTTCTTACCCCCCTCCTTATGCTTTTTGTATGGCCTTTTGTTGTTGTCGTTGTTGTTCTTGCGCTTTTTGGAACCCGTTCCTTCAGTGCTAGAATCACAACATGAACCTCAGATTTCAGTTTGCTTGAAGATACATGATCTTCCTCAAGCTCTAAATGGCATACAACATCTTGGAATGTTCTAACATTCACATCATAGGTAAGGTGCATCTTCATATGCTCCCAATTAGGGGGTGGGGATCGAATCACTGCTTATATCTTTTGCTCATCAGTCAACACATGTCCAACTATGTCCAATGCATTGATCATGTTGGACATCTCTCTCAAATGCCTTTTCATGGTATGATAAGGTCTTTTCTTATATTTGTTGAACTTGATGGTCAATGACTTGAGCTTGGTTAAGGACACATTCCCAAACCTATCATGCAAGGCATTCCAAAGTTGCATTGCATATTGATAGTGCTTGAACTCTTTAGACATTTCATCTCTCATAGCACTAAGCATAATGATACAAGCATTCTTATTTTTCCTCATCCAATCCTCATACACTTGATGCTCACGTCTAAGTGCAACAGTGTTGCCTTCTTCAGGCTCATCCATTATCTCATTAATGGTTTTAAGAGCTTCTTGCTCTTCCAGCACATACTTCATGCTCCAGACCTCATAGTTATCATCATTCACTTTGAGGTCCTTGTTCAATTCAGCAACAACCAATTTTGTAGCGGCAACCATTGTTAATCTCTCTATTAACAATGACAATCGTTGCACGTTAACACATAAGTAAATGCAATATATTTATTACTATACATGCAATCATTTCAATTCAAAAAGTCATAGGCTAGTTATGGAATCGAATAGTATACCTACGCATACAACTACTCTCTAAATCCTAGCATCCAACTTCACAAATCGAAACACATGCATAGTAATCACAATAGGATGTAATAGGTGTTGTGCATACCTATAACAAGAATTCACAAATTCTATCACATGCTAGTTGGAGCACATCAATAAAAGGTTCATGCAAGGCTTTTAAACAAATAAAATAAATTATTATTAAAATTGAAAACCTTTTAAAGGAAAATTCAAAAAATCCTCAACCAATAAACCAAATTCAACTAGCATGAACATCCTAAATTAAAGAAACACATATGTTTATAATAAAGGAACTCATTCTTAACATTTTTAGAGTACACATATCTTTAATAACAAAACCCATCGTGCAAAACATGCAAGTTGACTGGAATTGATCTTTCGACCAAGACTCTCAAGTCTCTAGGAAATTAATATGGAACGATATCTTTCAAAGTTTTCCCACTTAGACGAGTCATTACTCATCCACTCCTAATTGTAAAGGTATTGGAACGGTCCCTTGACCTTTTCATACCCAAAACAGCCGCGTAGTTAATGAAATTTATGAGACACCTCTCATAGGTATTCTTGTTCTCCTCCCAAAAAAGTTGCAAAGTTTCTTTTTAAAAATTTGGTTTAAAAGAATTTGTCATAGTTTTACACAAGACGTTGTTGACTAAAACCTTTTTGAAAACCTCCATTCCAAATACAATCTTCTATAAGATTGTTAAACTTGACAATATGATGCATCAATGCATCTATGTCACTGTATTTATTTCTTAAACCATATTTTACTTTGCCAACTTTCTTTTCCAGTCTCTATACCTGTTTTTGTGCTTGCGTCATATAAGCAACATGTGGCACTTTAATGATTCTAGCCATTTTTTGTAACACATTACAGAAAATTAATTGCACTCATGTAATTATATACATCCATGTGTTTGTCTAAAGAAATCTTGTCTTGGTGCTCCTGGGGAGCTCTTGGGGATCTCCTACGGTAAATAAGTAAGGGGTATGGTAGGGAAGCTGATTCCCAATGTACCTGACTTTTATCAAGGAATTGTGGGTTTGGATCCACTTGACATTATCCCAATTCGCCAAGATAAGACATTGTAAGATTTAAGTAAACTAAAGGAAATTGAAACTAGAATGGCTAAATTGACTAAAAAGAAAGGCATTGTGATTAACATTTCTGGAATTGAACTACAAGCTTTGAGAAGGAAACAAATACAGATGAAATTAAAGACTACGGGTTTGATAAGATTTTCTAGGACTTGGCTGAAATTTGTTGTAATGTCTTTGGAGTGTTGAATTGTCGGTGCCTTGCATCATGAGTTCTTCTAGTTTTTATAACAAGTCCATTGACCGTTACTTCTGTGAAACATAACTTCTACCACGTTCTCCTGGATAACTTCCCTTACAGTTATCAAATCATGTCCTCCTACTTTTCCAGATCCCCTGGGAGCTTGCTTTGTGTATAGGAGCAGTTTGTCTTCTTTATTCCCATCCCCTTTAAATTAAGATGTCTTGATATTAACTTGCTCCTAATAATTAGCCACATGCCCATTACCTTGTTGAGTGATTTTTTCCTTTTCAACCGCCTCCCACGTTCTTGGTTCTCCTAGTAATGGGTTTCCTAAAATTTAGGACATGAATGTGGTAGTTGTCCTAATCTCTTAAATCCATCATCTCCCTTCTTTTCGGGCATTTGTTGGAACTCTACCCACTTCCTAACTTTTTGAACAGTTGCAAGAGCTTCAAAATAACTACTCACCTCCCCAACCTTGGCAGTAGTTATTTTGTCTTAAACCGCTCCTCATATTTCGGGTCTCCGACAACTTATTTTAATTCTGCTGAACTTGGCTCTCCTGGATTTTAGTTTATGTCATGATCATGGCAGCTGTGAAAATGGAGTTCCACCCTTTTCACTTTTGGAGTACCTACTTTTTACTTTTGTGAAAATGGAGTTCCACCCTTTTCACTTTTGTGCTCCTACTTTCAAGGAGTGGCTTACCTTTTTGCTTTGTGTGTAACTCCCCACTATTTTGGCCATGTAGTGGCAGTTACTTTCTTCCCATCACTTCACTTTTAAGGCCATTATTATTCTTGGAGTTCCCTACCTTTTCCTTGGCACATTGGAGGTCTTGGAATTTAGCTTTGGTCTTCCTTAATTTAGCTCTTTTGTACACTTTTTCAAAATGCAAAATATTGCACCAACACCATGATAAATATAAATTGAAAAAAATTTAATTCATCATCAAAGTCAACCATAAAGTTATAGAAAAAATAAAACAAACAATTTTAAAATTTCTGGAACTTGAAACATAGTTTTCTGAGTTTTAAATAATTTAAATTAATTTGGAAGCTAAAATGCTTCAAAAAATCATAATAAATACTTTGAATGTCCAAAAATTATTTAAAAAATACATGTAAACCAGAAAAATTAAAAAATTTATTATGGAAAAATCGACATGTGAAACAATGCTACATGCGCCACACCTGCCAGGAGGGAGAATAGAAGGCCACGTGGCAGTGGTTGGTTGGCTGGTGCCGCCATTCAGTTACTTTTTCGCCTCAGAAAAAGTTCCATCCGAAGGTTTTGGGTGTTCTGAATACGTTGGTGAGGTCAGATTTTCAAAAAATGGTCTCGAAATACGTGTTTCAAATAAAACACACTTTAAATCTTTAAAACAACTTTTTCAGATAAAGACAAAACATTATATCAGTAGAAAAAGTTAAAAAAAAAAAACCATCTAGGGCAGATTAACCATTTGAGAAAACTTTTACACGAAAAAACAAAAAAAAAGTTATTAAAACACAAAATACAGTGTACAAAGAATTGTAAAAACCATATTAACATGTTAGCAACTTATGATTAACAAATAACCATGCTATTAAAATTTCAGAAAACTCAGATCTGAAAAATTAAAAAAAATAACATGCCAAAATTTTCAGGTTTATAAAAAACTCAATTTTTATAAATCAAAATAAACTTTTTATGCCATGGCAAATCAGAACAAATCAAAGCCACAACTCTGATTCCAATCAAGGATTTAACATGTATATATCCAAACAAGTAAACCCAAATACAGAAGAAAATGATTTTAAATACTAACCTCAATCAAAGCTCCAAATCTATCTTTCAAGCAGCGGAATAACGAATTTTAAGTTTCGTCAAGTCACAAATAATCACGAACAATCATGAGCAATGTATGCCAGCCAAGAATCACAAACAATTGATTAACAGGGGTGATTCTATGATTTCCACAGTCTAAATATCAAGAAAAGGAATATGATCTATATGGAGAGTGCAGAGAGTTTTCTTTGGAGAGAGGAAAATTGTGAAAAACTTATTTCACGTACGACGACTGTTGAAATCTTTTGTTATCTTTTTTCTTCTTGTTGACTACAGACTCTTAAGTCTGATTATATCTAAAAACTTAAAAGATAGGAATTTAGCTATATCTCAATAATTGTCAACTAATGAATTTAATACTTAATTAAATTCTATTAATTAATATTTATCACAAAATATTAATTAATAATTATCTTTAATTATCCTGACAGGAAACTTATTCCTTGGGCCTGTCAGGAAATGGGCCTTGACCTGTCATGGACGGACCGGGTCAACCCATCTAATTCCAACAAGAATTTTTTCAATATTCAATTCATTAAATTTTCCATAAATTTAATTATTATAAATATTTATCAATATCAGTTTTAATAATTTATAATTCATAATTTATTTTCTAATTAGATTTATTATTCATTATTAAATTTTAAAATTTGAACAAGGTTTTAAGTTATCAAATTTCAAACTATTTGACAAGCTTCATTATCATGGCAATAAATTAAATTTTAATTGTTTAGTTCTATAGTATGACAATGAAATACCCAAATAATACTTGATGCTTTAAATTAATAGTTTCAAATACATAACAGTGAAAAGTTTTAGTTTTAAATAATAAAATCACATGAATTTTTCTAAATCTCCTGATAAAATTAATGAATCCTCATTGGAAATTTTAATTTATTTTCAATTGATAATAAGAGTAATTAAATTAATTAAGGTTATTATATAGATAATTTATAAAACAAATACTTTTCAAAAATAGAAAATGGGTAATAATTTTGAAACACTCAAAATAAACAAAATGAATTATAATTTTGTGGTGGACATATTATACAAATGTTTTTATACTGTTACAAATTAAAAAATATACAAATAATTAAAAAATTAATTATTTTAAAAAAATGGAAATTACTAAAAAAATTTAATTCTAAAAATGAGAAAAATGATTTTCATTCTTATCTTTAGAACTACCGGTTTGGGTTTTGGTAGAAATAGCACCTGCTAGTAGCCATGAATAAAGAAGTTGTATGGCATTCATATGCCCTTTGAGGAATGGAGAAGCTAGGAGTGTGTAAAAACTGAACTGGACCGAAAAAACTGAACTGATTTGTGAAAATTAGTTCAGTTTGTTTGGCTCAATGATTCGATTTTCAGTTTAAAAAATTTTAATTTTCGATTTTCAGTTCGATTTTTATATTTGAAAAATTGAACAGATCGAAAAATCGAAATTATTAAATTTAATTATTTTATATATATATATAGACACACACACACACATATAAATTTCATATATTTTACACATTCGTTTATACAGTTTTATATGTTTTTTTTTATTTTTATAAATATATTTAATCATTTTTTTGAATAAATAAGTATATAAAAATATAATAAATATTTTTGAAAAATTTAAAAAATAAATGAATCCGACCGAATTGAACCGAATAAACCGAACTAATTTGACTCAATTTGATTTAAGTCCTTGAGTCAATTTGACTCGGTTCGATTCTAATTTTGGATCACCGAAAAACTGATTGGTTTTGGTCTAGTTCAAACCAAACCGAACCGATCGATGCAAACCCAGAAAGGAGCTGATATGATAAATGCACGAAACATGGAGGGAAGGCCGATTTTAGAGAACTGTTCATTATAAGCTGGATAAGCAATGCGATGCATATGTTCTGGGCCTATGGAAGACCCAATATTCTGGTGCTTCTAGAATCTATGTCCACATCTCTAAAATTTTCGATAAGTTTGAGTATGAACCAAGCAAAATGATTAGCAAGTTAATAGAGGTAAGGGTTTTGAAAACTCGATTTTGAAAAATTACTCTTTATTTTAAAAAATAATAATTATTATTATGCATTAATAACATATACTACATTTCCATAAAATATTCTTATTGGGTCACAAAAAATGTGACTCAATTAAGCACGAAACATTAGTCTAAAACTAATAACGTAGAGAAAATGAGTTAATTCGGTGTACATGCTGCTTAAAACTCCATTTTATGAATTTCGTACTCAAAATTTTGAAGTTGATTACTAAATAAATCAATTACAGTCTTAGCAATAGTCATGAATTATATGTCCACTGAATAACTCGTGAATAGACTGAATTATAAATTTATAAAATACTCCCCCCTTTTAATGTTATATGTCATTGTTCCCCTTACCCTTTCCTAATTAGATTATTGAAAGATTTTAATGAAGGTTAAAATAGTTATTTACTAATTATTTTAATTAATTAATAACAAATATGGAATTCCTTAATCAATTAGAATTAGGATACATTTATTAATAAAGTCCTTGATCAATTAGGATTTAAAATATTCATTAATTATAAATTATATATTAATATAATTAAAATTTCAACCATACATTAAAATATAATAATTGAAAAATACATATAAATCCATATAATACATGGACTTAGTTAAATTTAATCATACAATTATAAATTAGTATAATTAAAATTATAAATATATATTATTAGGATTAAAATATATTTATTAATAATAAAACTTATATATTTAGTGAAATCTCACTTCATTATACGAATTAAATTCAGATTTATATTAAAAGTTTGTGTTTTCTTAGGAAATTCAGATTTTTAACACAAAATTCGCAGTCTGACAGTGCTGCAACTTTAAAAGGCCATAACTTGGGCTAGAAACTCGGAATTGGATGATTCAAAAGCCTAAATTCAAGTGAAAATCGAGATCTACAACTTTTATGAAGAAGTCGTGGCCATTCAAAGACTGTAGGAAACCCAAAATTGAATCGTAAGTCAGACCCATAACTTGAGCTAGAAAACTTGGAATTAGATAATTCAAAAGCCTAAATTCAAGAGGAAAAATTGAGATCTACAACTTTTATATTAAAAGTTTGTATTTTCTTAGGAAATTCGGATTTTAACACAAAATTCACAGTCTGACAATGCTGCAATTTTGAAGAGCCATAACTTGGGCTAGAAAACTCGGACTTGGATGATTCAAAAGCCTAAATTCAAGAGAAAATTGAGATCTACAACTTTTATGAAGAAGTCGTGGCCATTCAAAGACTGTAGGAAACCCAGAATTGAATCGCAAGTCAGAGCCATAACTTGAGCTAGAAAACTCGGAATTAGATGATTCAAATGCCTAAATTCAAGAGAAAATCGAGATCTATAACTTTTAGGAAGAATTTGTGGCCTTTTGAAGACCGTAGGAAACCCAAAATTGAGTCGCAAGTCAGACACTCTATGCAGTGTCAGGAAAAAAATCCGAATTTTCTAAGGATTTATTATTTCAAATTAATCGAAATAAGTCCTAATCATTCTAGAATTTGTGGGTAGCCTTAGTTAAGATTTAAGAGTTGTAAATAGATGGAACCAAGTCTAAAAAAATTCTCTTCTCTCTCGAAACATAAACAAGAAAGCCTGAAAGAATTCCATGATGTAAAAGAAACTCAAGGGCTT
>CANYLF011650966.1:0-11654 GCA_948193215.1 Bocquillonia castaneifolia | reverse complement strand
AAATTCTTTGGATCAGGCAAGAATTGGAAGATTTTGGTATGACTTATTCTAACATTCCAATTTTGTGTGACAATACAAGTGCTATTAGCTTGAGCAAAAATCCTGTTTTGCATTCACGTACAAAGCATATTGAAATAAGACATCATTTCATCCTATACCACATTCAAAACCATGACATTGAAATGATCTTTGTTCCCACACAAAAACAATTGACTGACATCTTCACTAAGCCCCTCAATGAGGAAACCTTTTACAGAATCAGAAAAGAGCTTGGCATTTTAAAGCTTGACCAATAGCTTCCAACCTCTTGAAACTCAAATTTGCATTTTTTTTTTCCTTTGGTCATTTTAGTACATATTGTATTATTTTTCTCATGCATGTATTTTTCATACTGTTCCCTTTATTTTATGTTTTTTCAAATATTCAAAAATTAAAAATTGAAATATTCAAAATATAAAAATATATATTCTTCCGCTTCTTTTTGATAAGGACTCAATCTTTTCTTGTTCATATCTTTTTAAAAGTCCTAATTTATTTTAATAACCTCTTTTTCGTGAGTGTGGTATTTGTCTAGAAGCTGAAAACAAAAATCCTAAAGGAGACAACCACGTGGCAAAAATTGAGTCTAACAGGTAATTTGAAAAAGTTCCGTTGAGCCTAGGAAGATAAAAACCCTAACAGAGAAAAAATAACGACTTAATTTCTAAACGTTGTTTCTTAATCAATCCTCCCAAAAACTCTTAAAGACCTAAATCTCCTCATTTTCTTTAAAATTTCTTCTATCTTTTGAAACCTAAAAAACTAAAACTGCAAAACTCCTAAATCACTTCATCTCTTAAAAAGGATTTAGTGCTATTTATAAAATGGTGAAGAGAAAGGAAGCAGAAATTACTCCAGCAGCCAAGACAAGGGCTCAAACGTCAAAAAGAGCAAGGAAAGATGAGAAAGAAGCATCATCATCAAAATTGATCCCTTCCAGATGCATTGATTGGAAGTTCTTCAAAAAGGAGAAATTTGGATTAAAAGATCTCTTCGATTTCCAAGGATGGACATGTTTTCTACAGATTCAAAAGCTTGTATATGAGACTCTGGTCAGACAGTTTTATGAGGGAATCAAAGTTGAAGATAAGGAGGCACATACTTTTTCAGTCATTCTCAAAGGGATAAAGTATGAAATCATACTGGATATGATTGCTGAGGCTTACGGGATTCCAAATGAAGGAGTCAAGATTGGACTGCCCCTGGAAGCTGGTTCTGAGTATGAGAAACTTAAAGAAAAGAAAGAAATCACTCTAAATGAGGACCTTGAAGCAAGAGAAACAGTAAGTGCTACAACCTCTGATTTTCTTGAACGGATCATTCACAGATTTTTTACCCATTACATAGCACCAAGACTAGGAAGCCTTGATAATGTTAACTCCACTGATGTCTACATTTTATGGCATATTCTGAAAAAGAAAAGAGTTAACCTGTGCTACATTATGTTTTATTATTTTCTTGGGCTTGGGTCTGGTAGAAGTAACCGGGGTCTTCCTTATGGAATGAAGTTGACTGTCTTATTTGAGTACCTAGGAGTGAATCTGAATGCAAGTTTTTCAAAAGATGTTAGTAGAGATAGCTGGATTGATAAGAATTTTGTGGCTGGGCTGGTTAAAGCCAGGAAGAAAAATAACACTTACTCTGGTGAGTATGATGGTGTCGTGTTATCTGATGAACCTGTTAAGGTTGAATCTGTTGCTAAAGAGGAAGTTCAGTCTGATCAGGAGGGAAGTGAAACTCCTGAAGAAGAAATTGTGATTGATTTAGCTCAGTTAATGGCTGAAGCTCAACAACTAACTGGTGGGTCAGCTGTTAAAATGATTGTGTTAGATAAACTGAGATTGAGAGAAAAAGGAGAGCTGAGGAAAAATAAAAGAAAAGAGAAGAGGAGAGGAAAAGAAGAGAAGAAGAGAGAAAAATACAAGAAAAGGAGAAAAAGAAAAGTGAAGAAGAGGAGAGAAAAAGAAAAGAGGATGAAGAATTAAAAGGAAAAATAGAGCTGTTAGAAAAATAGAAAGAAAAAGAAATAGAAAAAGAAAGAAAAAGAGAAAAAGCAAAGAAGAAAAAAGAAGAAAAGAAGAAGCAAGTTGAAATTGAATAGAAATTGAAGCAAGTTGCAGGCAACTACATATCAAAGCTGAGAGCAAAGAAGCTAGACAAATCATCAAAGAAAATTCGCATTGAGTTTTCTGATGAAGAAGAAGCAGGCCTTACCTTTGAGCAGTCTGTTGAAAAGGCCAGAAATGAAAGAGTTACCTTCCTTCTCGATGGCATTGTGTATTCTAAAAAGGACATTGATGTAATTATGGCAAGAGAAGAGCTGGGAAAGAAGGAGATAAAGGTCTCTGTGAAAAGCAATGCTGATGCCCTGCAAGGAGAGTTTGAGAAAGTGAAAAAAAAAACTGAAACTGGAACTAGAACTGATCAAGTCAAATGTGACTTACAGACTTGAGCAAGCTGTGAACCAGTTAATGGAGATTGGTCAAGAAGAAGTGAATAAGATAAAGCAAAAAATGAGTTTCTTGATGCCCAAAGAAACTCAACAGACTGAAGCAGGCTCTCAGAGTCACACAGACTCACAGGCAGAGAAGCAAACTGGGACAAAAAAGACCGCTGAAGATATCATAGCTAAAACTGTTGCAGCTGTGAATGAAGAGATTCAAAAAAATAAAACTGAAGCACCTGCTACTGCAGCAAATACAACTTAAGTACCTGAAGATGAAATTGAAAAGTCTGGAGAGACTAAAGCAGCTAAAATTACAAAATCTGAAGAGATTAAAGTAGTTGAGATTACAGAAATTACAACAAAAGTGTTTGAAGATATAACCACTGAAATTGGAGCTACTGAGACTGAAGTTCCGAAGACTGTAGACCCTTCTAAAACTGCCAGAGATTCTACTCAAGCAGTTCCATCTGAAGCTCAAGAAACAGAGGAGTCTGAATCAGAGGAAGTAGAGGAAGGAGATAGTACTGAATCATCCAGCCATTCAAATGACCTCCCTGCTGATTCCCGAACCGAGACCTCTGAATCTCCATCTCCTTAGTCTCAACTGATACTATTTCAATATTCTGAAAAGATTTATTTTTTGTTATGTGGTTTGCTATTTTTAGGAGTTATCTATTTTTAGTTCCTGTAGGTACTACCTCCATATATTCCCTATCACCATTCTTGATGTTGACAAAAAGGGGGTGTATATGTGACTTTCTGATTTGATTGCTTATCTATTTTCTTTCAAATCATTTGTTATTTTTTAGTTTAAATCACCTAAATTCATTTTTGTCTGCAGCATGCTTATCCATTATCACTTGTTATTGTTTCTGCCTTTTGTGCTGCAGCTTTCTAATACTATTTTTGAAATTCATATATTGTTGTGTTTTGAGTATTATGCAAGTTTTATTTATGAATATCTAAAACATAGACTCAGGGGGATCAGCATGTTAAATTCATGAATGATTATCTAAAACAGACCCTGTACTTCTTTCTTCAAAACTCACTCATGCACCTCATATTTTATACTGATATGATGAATTTTTTTTTAATTGAGAAGGTTACTTATGTCAAGTTTTGTCATTATAAAAAATGGGGGAGATTGTTGGCTAATGGATAGCAACCCTTAAATTTTTGATGCTGATCAACTTAGACATAGTACCAAGTTTTTAAAACTGGTGTTTGAGTCTATAAGACTGGGAGAGCAAAGCACAAGAGCAAGAATAAGGTGTTAGCTTCAAAACCTAAAGAATCAACAAAACAGAATGAAGTTCAGACTGAAGGAACAAAGAGATCAGACTGATGCTCAAGGTTATGGTATCTAGAAGCAAGACTGAGTCTTAAAGCTGGCAAGACCAGTGATACACTAATTCTCTGTGTAACCATAAAATTCTTATAGAATTCTTATAGGGATGATTGAGAGAATGCATTGTTGCATTTCATGTGTCGTTTTCTGTGCATAGTCCAAAAACAGTTAACATATAGAGCCAAAACTGTTATAGCTGGCTACTAAGAAAAAGACAAAATTTATTATGCATGTTTCCTTGTTTTGTGGAGAATTTTATTCTTCCATTGTCGCCTACATTCTTCTTATTGTCTCCTAGTGCATAGCTATCTCATTCTAGATAGGGACACTAAGGTATTTTCGCCAAATAGGGAAATCGATCTAGAAGCATCCTCTGAACAATATATATACACACTACTCTGCATTTTCAAAAAATGCGAGAAGAAAGAACATTAAGCAGAAATTGAGCATAACAGAATAGTGTGGTATAATTGAGCATGAATCATTTCATTATCTTCTCTCAATCAAACCAATAGAGTTTGTAATTAGAGTATGGAGAGATATTAAAATATTTTTTTGTTCTTTCTTTTATAGGTTAACAAGTCCCTGTTAATGCTTGTATAGTTTACAGAAGCTATTGAAAATCTGTGTGAAGCTATAAGTTGTAATGAAAGGTTTTCTCTGATCCTGTAAAAGAGAATAGTAAAGTTGTGAAATCCTAAGGTTGCTGATCTTAGGTAGTGGATTTAGTCTTACGACGAACCATTATAAATCTCTGAGTCTCAACTTTTCTCTTTATTTCCTTTGATTAGTTTCAGTCTGCTATCTTAGTTTCACTCTTTAAATATCTAGTAATGTTTTAAATACCCTCAGATCCATTAAAATGTTTTTCAATCTATAGATATATCTTAAAAAATAAAAATTAATTTGTTAAAAGTTTTTATTAAACGATTAGTTTCAAATACTGTATTAGTTTCAAAATAAACAGATTCAAAATTTCAAATAGACTCAATTCACCCCCTTCTTGAACTAGCCTTGGGACCAACAAGCATCATCGCTGCCTTGAAAAATTTGTGATTTCCTAAAGATTCTTTATGTCAGGCATAAAGTGATGGGTGGCACCGTTGTCCATGATCCAAGGTTAGGGCTATTGTGCTTGGTTTGGTGGATAAGAAGGTGGCGTGAAGGCTGTATAATTGCTTGTAGGTTTTGGTTGGGAATTCGAGTTTGGTCGAGGGAATTTTGGTGAAGGGCATTATTTGCTAAGTTGTCCCATACCATTACAATTATAGCAGGTGTACTGTATAGGGTCCGAAGGAGAAAAAGATTGTTGTCTTGTAGGATTTGAGCTTGAAAAATAATAACCAGAAAATTGAGTATTGTAATTCTGTTGTTACTGCGTTCTATAGCTAAGCTGACCACGTCCACCTCAGACTCTATTGTCGCAACCTCTACCATGGAACTGACCACCACCACGTGAAGAATAGGGAGTTGGTGTTGTCTAAATGCCAAAGGCTGAAAGTATGACTTGCCTTTGACTTCGGTGAGAAGACTCGATTTCTCACTCAATAATAAACCATAAAAGTCATCAAAGTGAACAACATCTAAACAATTTTCAAGAAACTAAATGAAAGGTATATGCTTAGATGGTAAACCATTCATGATTACCTGAACTAGGTCATCATCGAGTAACGAATTGCCCAAAGTTGCGAGTTGATCAAACATCAACTTGACTCGCTGGGTATATTGTATAATGGACTCATTTGAATCCTTTTGAAGCATGTAGAAATTACTTTTGATAGTTCAAATTTGTGCCTTAGAGCCTGAAGTATAGGCAGTGGAAAGTTTCTTATAAGCATCCAACATTGTTCTTGAGCCAACAACTTGATGAGCGTACTGCTTGGAGATGGAATTCACAATCCAACTGAGCACCATCTAGTCACGATGAGACCAAGTCGTGTATTCAGGGTTTGGATTATTATTAACTATTATCGGTGGCGCGGCATGGTCATCTTCTATATGAGCCGCAAGTCCATAACTGTTAAGAAGAGAAAGCAACTATGCCTTCCATTGAAGGTAATTTGAAGAATGAAGTTTGATGGGTAGTTGGCTGGAAATATTTGGAAGAGAAGACGTGATGGAAACCATTAACGTACTAGTTATTGCTAACTTTGTCACGGGAAAAAAATAGAGAGGTTGTGAAGCACTACTGGTCTTATACCATGTTATGGTTAAACCCTCAAATAAAAATATTCACGTTATATTTTATTGATGAACTGAAGTGTACATTTATAGGCAATACAAACGTCTGATAACAAGTAGTATGGTTGTATACAAACATTACAAATAGAGAGAAAGTAGGTAACAAGATAGGATATAGATTGATAAATTAACGGGTTATCCTTATCAAAGTCTACATTCTACAAATCTCAAAGAAAATTCAATTCTGCTCATTACCGTAAACTCTATTGGCTGTGTCATTGAAATCGTATATCTAGCCACATGCATGTTTTATGCCACGGAAACCTCGAGGGTACGTGTAATAATTTTCTAACTTTGTGTGTGTTTGTATGTGTGTGTGTGAGATATGTGATCAATACTATTGTTGTTCCGTGCATGGTAGAAATTCACTTTTAAATTACTTATGTTGAACTTGACAGTATGTTTCATAATCATAATTGCTACATACTGATTCATACCTGGCCCACGTAGGATGGAAGTTGCTGGATGGATTTGGATCATCTTCTCTGCTAGTTTTTTTTACTACTCTTGATATCATGGTATACATTTTTTATTTAACTTTAATTATTGACCAAATTGTTTTCCTTATTGTAATTACATTGATTCTATATGTATATATTGCAATTTTATATTTGATTACATATTCATGCTTAATTAATTTCAGTGGCGTGTTATAAGAATAAAGAGTGTCAAATACATGTCATTCTCTTTGTCATTATTCTCGACTCTCAGGGTTGTTTACTAGTTTTGCTATGACATTGTTTTGAATGATAGGTTTATTACTGTAAGTCATTAATTATTAACCGTAACATATATCTAGTTTTGATTGATAATCTATTTTGTTCTTTTTACTCTGTTATTTTTTTTGTATTAATTTTAGGCACTGAAGAAATAAAATCTAAACCAATTATAATGTCCTAATTCTAAAATCAACATCTAGCTATCATTCAACCCAATGACTTAATTATAGATAAAACACAATGAAAAATTATGCATAAAACAGTAATTTATAAGACAATACAAGCCTTTGTAATTGGCTATGATCTAGTTAGCTTCACATGCTTTCCACTAAGCAACATATATGCACCAACTAAACACAATCATATATGCTTCAAATTGATACGGAGTAAAAAAGAAAAACATAAGTTTTGCATGTTGTTGATTATAATAAATAAGCCATAAATATCATTTTAGAAATCAGCATTTTAACACGTTTGATACAATTATCATCATATAAAAATACATACCTTGACAAAATTTTTATTGCATGTTACATACATTTTCGCCTATGCACAATTTCTCAACAATAAAGGAATCTCGAGGTCTATTGCGATGCCCCTTTATACTTTCACTTGAACTCCCTCTCCAGCAACATTTTTGAAACCACTTTTTCGCCATCAACAAAACCAAGTTCTGCATCTAGTGCTACCATTTTATTTGTGAAGAGAAGTGCAGTCAATTGTACTGTGAAGAAACACTCCATAATTCGCTACTGCATGCTGTGACACCATGGCTTCTTTTCTTCTCTAACATCTAGCTCCTCAGGAATGAAATAGGAATATAATATATCATGTCATCCATCAAATCAAGAGACAAAATTCATATATGATTCCACTTTGAGAAATTCTTGAGTTGAAAGAGAACTCCCAACATGAAAGTTCTTGCATATTTGTCGACTTGATTTAGATGTTCAAACATAGAAACTCATGGCTTGATTGTGGAAAAACATTCAAAATGCATTGGCATGTGGGTTCGTGTTGTGTCATATATGTGTTATGACACGATTAAGGTCAACCCTAATCCGACCCATTTATTAAATGGGTTAACATGACCCAACCCGTATAAAATACGTATTGTGTCGACACGCATAACCCATTTATTTAAATAAGTCTAATTTATAATAAACACGACTCATATAACTCATTTAAGTTAAATGAGTCTTATTTGGGTTAAAATCAACATAATTCATTTAACCCATTTAACTTTGTAAGCAAATAAAACTCATTTAATCCATTTATTTATAATCTAATAATACTATTAACTCATTTAACATATATTTAAAGTATAAAAATTAAATAAATTCAATCCAATAGCATCTAAATAAATAAAATAAATGCAAAACATAATTAATAATACAAGTTTAAATAAAAATTTCAAAAAAAGAAAATTAAACTTCATAAATATTAAATTAAAATCTTATATTATGATTAAGAATATATTAAAAATTACAGACTTTTATTTATTTTTTTAAAATTAATTAATAAATTTTGAATATATATATATATATATATATATATATAGTTAATCGTATCAGAACAAGTTGGCGTGTCAACCCGCTACCCAAACCATTTATGACACTAACCTTTTAAACCTCAACCCTAGCTAACCTGCTTAACTCCTGTGTTAACCGTATCGTGTTATCGTGTCGTGAACCACTATGACGACCCTAATTTTTGCCATCAACAGATCCAAGTTCTGCATCTAGTGCAGCCATTTCATCTGTGAAGAGAAGTGCAGTCAATTGTAATGTGAAGAAACACTCCATAATTCGCTACTACATGCTGTGACACCGTAGCTTCTTTTGTGGGCAAGAGTTACGTCACATGGGCCTTCCTGGAGAAAGGCTAGAACCTTGGAATTCTTCTCTGACAGCTAGCTGCTCATGAATGAAATAGGAATATAATATATCATGTCATCCATCAAATCAAGAGACAAAATCTATATATGATTCCACTTTGAAAAATTCTTAAGTTGAAAGAGAACTCCCAAAATGAAAGTTTTTACATATTAATCGACTTGATTTAGATGTTCAAACATAGAAATTCTTGGCTTGATTATGGAAAAAGATTCAAAATTCCCATGTATGAACTAAGTTATAAAAGATAAAGGTGTTGATTATTTTATAATAAATATATATGTAATAAAATTTAATTATTAAGGATTATATAAGTTGCTGATGGTGAATATTATTTATTTATTTTAAGTTGATTTGGAAATTTATTTTAATATATATATATATATGATATGATTTTTAAGTGAGATTTGCCATGAATGATATTCGAATTAGACTTGCTACGGGTTTCGGTGGCACATAGTGTAATTATCCAATCCCTAACACCGGTCTGATTCGGGTTTGGGTCGTGATAGCATTGCACATCAGTCCTACCCTATAACTTGGAAGAAATTAAAATAGAAAAAACATTTACTTACGGTGTTAAGAAAAATGGAAATTTCTGGGACAACAATTGTCCCTAGTTTTCTCTGCTCAGTAATTGGTGTTACATGTTCGCCTTTAGCAATATTCCTTAGCTACTCCAACACTTGCTTAACTGCATACTCAAAAAGGAACCTAGATTTCCATGCAGAGATGATGGATAATCACTTGGCACATCATAGCAGACATACAATACAAGATAAGATGTAAACCTGAATGGATTTGCATTGCCAAATAAAACCTCCCGCAGTCATTTCTCCCAGCTTTCCCACTCCGTAATTTGCATATATGGACTCCAATCTAACCAAATTACAAAGATGACAGGTGAATTTACCCACTAGATATATAGGGTATTAGCAATAAATAATAATACAAGTACCATCGAAATATATAGTAGCTTAATAGAAAGAAAATTTAAATAATGAGAGGCAATTTCTATTATCTGTGTCCTGTAGGATATTGGTTAATGGTGGAAACATGAAATAATCCACTGCAAAAATAGTTACAAGTCTAGTCTATAAGAGACAATTCTTCTGTGTTATTGGCATTGCATAATTTATCTATATCCAAATCTAAGCATGTTAATTTGTAAAAATCACATCACTTGTTACTTATTCTAGACTTCACAGAACCACTGGTAACTTGGCAGGCAAAGAGTGAATAGTTGCTAACAAAATTAAGGTAGTTAATTAGCCAAGCTACATTTTTCATTCAAAACCAGTTAGTTGGCTTTCTTAAAAATCATCTATATATCAGTATGTAGGCTAAGACTACATTACACCAGTGTAACGTTACATCGATGAAAGATAGTGAAACATAAAGTGTCAGATCACTTTTGCACAAAAGTGGTGTGATATTTTCTGTATCACACTCTCTCATTGGTGTAACGTTACACCGGTGCAAATGGCTTTAAGTTACACATAAATTTTTTAATGGTCACCGTGTAAACGGCTTTAAGTTACACACTAATCCTTATGGGAGTAACCGAGCGACGAAGAATAGTGGTGCTTGTATTAAGGGATCTACCTATTCTGAAAATGAGTGTGATTACTACGAAACTCTCGTTGAAGTGGTAGAGTTTAAATTCAAGCCCTCCCCATCAAAAGGACTCTGTTGTTCAAGTGTGAGTGGTACGATCCTACAGAGAATTCAGGTACAATTATACATCATCGATATAAACTTGTGGACATGCTTGAAAAAAAGCGGTTCAACAAGTATGAGTCTTTTGTTTTGGATGCACAAACTTCACAAGTATATTTTTGTAAGTATCCGGGTGCTCAAAGGGATAGAATTCATTGGCTAGCTATGTGTAAAACAAAAGCTTGAGCTGCCATTGATATTCCTGTTCCAATAACCACTGATACAATCGAACCTCCATTTAATATGATGACACTAAGGAACCTCGCCTTCAACCAGTGGTCTATGACGATGACGTGGTATTAGTAGCAAGTTATGATATTGATAAGAATGTTGATCAACAAATTATGGAAAATGAGGGGGGCTCGGCTTTTGAAGAAGACAAGTTTTAAACTGATGTTACCACTTCTGAGGATGAAGAACCAACATATGATGACACCGATGATGATCAATAGTATAAGTAATAATAAACACTTCAATTGAACTTAGACTTTGAACTTAGACATAGATTATTTACTTTCTGTTATTAAACATTCCTTTATTATATAATTGTTAATTAATAGGTAGGTGAGGCGATGGTTAGGCTTCTAGAGGGGGCACCGATAGAAACCGGGGCAGCTTTAGTGGGAGGGGAGGATATCTCTCAACTTAAGGATGAAGAGGAGGGAGATGCTGTCACTCAGACAGAGGAGGTGACTCGTACTGATCAGGAGGTGCCTTAGGCTGCTGTTGAGGGAGATGGGGAACAGGAGGAGTAGGATGCCTGACCTGGCTCTCCAGAGCACTTTGATGATCTTACTCTTCCCTGTTGTTCAGTACAAAAGAGTAAGCAGAGTTAATTATTTTTATTCTTATTAATTTCATTGAGTTTTTATTTTTCATTTAATATTATGCAATCTAATATATGCTTTCACTTATTACAAGGATATACTGGAGCCTTATGGGAAGGTCTCCAAGTGCATGTCGAAGATTTTCAAGAAGGACTGTAAGCCTTACGACATTTCCTAAAAGTCCTTAAAGGTTGAGGATCGAAAGATGTTATGGAGAGAGTTTAGGGAAAGTTTTATACTTAATATTACTTTTTTTCCCCATTGTTTATTTATCACTTATTTCTCTCATTTAGCAACTAACAACTAAGTTTTTTTTTGTTTCTATTTTGCAAAAGTTATATAGGTAGGTGGAGTCCAAAGAGGTTGTGAATAGGCTTTCTTCAAGCATGCGGTGAATAGGTACGCCGACACGGTGTACGA
>CANYLF011650837.1:0-11839 GCA_948193215.1 Bocquillonia castaneifolia | reverse complement strand
GCTCTAATGGTGAAGGTTGAGTAGAGAGATATGATTGAATTTATTAAGAAGGAAATCATTCATCAATTTGGAATACCACTGTCTATCACAACAGATATGGGAACCATGTTTATGGACCAAGGGGTCCGAGCCTTTGTAGCGGTAAACGATATCAAGCTTTTGAACTCTACACCACATTACCCTCAAGCCAATGGATTGACCGTAGCATCTAATAAGATAATTATGGGTATTCTAGAGAAAATGTTAGATGATAACCCAAGGGACTAGCACAATGTTATGTTAGAAACCTTATGGGCCTATAAGACTTCCAAGAGAACTGCTACAAGGACTACTCCGAATGTTTTGACCATTGGTCACGACGCAGTTCTACCTTTGGAAATTGTTGTTCCTTCTCTCAGGGTAGTGTTACAGCATATTTTGACACTAGACCAGATCTCAGAAGCCATGTTGTTAAAGCTGGAAGACTTAGAAGATACTAGGTTGCAGGTATTGGATTACATGATTGCACAGAAAAAGAGAATAACCAGGCTCTACAATAAGAAAATGAAGAAAAAAAGTTTTCAAGAAGGAGACCTGGTGTGGAAAATGATTATTTCCCTTAGAACGAAGGACAGAGAATTTAGGAAATAGTCTCCAAATTGGGAAGGACCGTTCACAATCCAAAAGGTTCTGAGGGGGAACTCTTATTAGTTAGCAAGCCTGGAAGGGGAACCTCACCAAAGGTACATCAATGGCAAGTATTTAAAGCCACACCCCCAACTTTATGGGAGGTTTACAAAATGTAAATGTAATAGGCCTTAGGGCCATTCTATAGATTACAATTCTGCTATTGTTGTAATTGAGCTTAATGATGAAAGAATTATAATTTAGTAGGCCTAGTGTCCACATTAATAAAGAGATAGGCCATACGACCATTTCTGAAGTTACCATACTTTAACAAAAAAAAAGGGAGAAGACATAAAAATATATTCCAGTGATAGGTCAAAAAATTAAAAATAAAATCCTAATCACTCTAAAGCTAAGAAAAGACTGATCCTGTGAACAACTTGACCAATAAAACCTCATGCGAATGGTCATTCAAGGCCCGTCATTTAAGGATTAGGCCAGACCTAGTGGCTTGAAAGATCCCAATCCTATCTTCAAGCTTATCATCAGTTGATTTTCTCTCAAGGCCAGTCCTTTAAGGATTAGGCCAGGTCTATTTGCTAGAAAGATCTAGATCTTGTCTTCAAGTTTATTGTCAATTGGTTTTTCTTTCAAGGGCAATCCTTTAAGGATTAGGCCAGGCAGTCACCAATATGAGATTGATGAAGTTTATGAAGGTCTGATCTAGTACCTAAGTCATACACTTGGTTTGAATTAGAGAAAGGCCGATTGTAGATCTTCTATAGTTCAGGACAAAGTGCAAAAACTAGGTCAATGAAACTAAATAGAATAATCTGAAGCACAAGAGAGTATGAATAAAAGTAAAACAAAGGCCTTGAAACCACGGCTTGGCAAAACAAATATTCAGTACATCCATCAAGACCTGCATATAGGCCAATAAATTATTTAAAGGAAGGAGTGAAATATCATTCTAAGGGAAGAGTGCATCAAAATCAAAGGAGCACAGGTCCACCCATTGTGTGATGCAGGCCACCTGCTGCTCTCGAGCCTGTTTTCCCTCCTACCTCAAAAGGGCAATGTTTTCTTTCTAAGCTACCAAACCATCACCAATTACATCAGCTGCAGTCTACAAACTTTTATATTCAGTGGTCAACCCACGAACTTCTTGGCCAATGACTTCCTGTTCAGCTTACAGTTGGAGGATTTGATTTTGCAGATCCTGTATTACAACTTGTTTCTCCTCAAATTTAGCCTTAAGGGCAAACATATTCTGGCCCACGCCTTTTAGTTCTGCCCTCCTGGTATCATATAAGGCATCTGTTTGCTGGGAGCTGCCAGTTTAGCTGCAAAATTAGTTTGTGCCATTGTGCAATTACTCAAGGTCTGGAAGAGACTCTCTACCTGCTTTGTCAAGGCCTGAACAGGTGAATTTGGGAAGGTAGTATTAAGGTATCCAAGCGAAGCAAGGAAAGCATTCTTTTCAAGCTTAGAGAGAGAGGGC
Source organism: Bocquillonia castaneifolia (assembly GCA_948193215.1). Classification (NCBI taxonomy): domain Eukaryota; kingdom Viridiplantae; phylum Streptophyta; class Magnoliopsida; order Malpighiales; family Euphorbiaceae; genus Bocquillonia; species Bocquillonia castaneifolia. Next base: position 9,732 of record CANYLF011650837.1, on the reverse strand, counting down.
AGTTCCTACTTAAGAGTCAATTTCAGTAAGTTGACCACTTCCTTCAGTTCTTTAGGATCTACGGTAGGGGAAGCAGCCTCAATGGTCTCAAGAAATACCTCCATAAAATTCAAATCATGTTTCAAAGTGATCTTGGAAGGTATCGATCCCTAATCAAAGACCTGACAATAAAAAAAGGGGATCAGTTGGATATGTGATGGAACAACAAGGAATAAAAAGGAAGAAAAGAAATAATATACCTTAGACACAGTCTTAGGGGCTAGAGAAGGGGTATGTAATCCGAGATCTGATATAGCAGCACTAGATCCCCCAGTAATTTGAGTGAGTTTTGAGACCAGATGAGCAATGACTATTTCATCATCTTCTTACACAAGTCCTAGAAAATGCTGTCAGTAAGAGACAAAGAAAGGGAAAGAAAAAAGAAAAAGAGGTAATAAACAAATCATACCTGGCTTGCTCTCAGAATGCTGGGTAAAATCATGAGTTCCCACTTCCTCACCTGAGGAGCTTTCTTCGCTCTCTATACTCTCTACTCCCCCCTCTTTAATAAGTTCATCTTCATCATCTCCCACCACCTCTACTACCATTGGAATAGACACAACATGAGCGTCTTTAGGAGGTATAGTAGTCCTAGTAAACTTCTTGGAAGGCTTAGCTCGCACCGCTGGACTCCTTCCTTTCTGAAGTTTGGAAGAGCTGCAGGCACTTTCCTTTTGGTGGCAAGAATAGAGATAGCAGATCCAGCTTTGGAAGGAGCGATGGGAAGGACAATACCAGTTTGAGCTTTAAATTATGCAATGAAATAGTGGAGTTAGAAAACAAGACATATGAAGGAAATAACGGATTAGAAAAAGTAAAGCTTTTTTACCTTTAATCAAATCATCGACAGGACAGGTTACCAGCTTAGAGTAGGCTATCTGCCACCAGGTCCCATAATAATCAACATAATTCTTCGGGACCGAGTGAATGCTGCAGGTTAGAGTTTTGTAATGGTCCTGGATGGCCCTGATCATTGTAGGGGTTTGATCAACGGTAGCCAAAGAAGCACCTGCAAGGAGGTTCAAAGTAGGAATAGCCGGAGGAACAACACAGTTGAAACCAAATTGCCATGCAAACAAGTAAGGGAAATGAGGCTCAAAGCTTAGAGGAAAGTTGGAAGAGCTACCTTTAAAAGCCTTATCCCCACCTATTACAAACACCCTGGAACTAGTACAGGCAAGCAGGAGCCGGCGGTAAGGATCCGTTAGAACGTAGTTTGGAAAATTCTTGATCCAAGAAGGGCTGTGATTCAAAGTATCAAAAAGGCAGACCTAGGCATGGGTCCTTTCTTAGCAAGTACGAAAGAAAGAGTAGATCTTGCCAAAGTCCCAGTCACACTAGAAAATGCCATGCTTTTTTACCAAGAATTTTACATCCCATCGGACAGTCTCAGACCTCAGTTCTAGAAAGTAAGTGAGCAACCAAAATTGAATTGATTAGAACATGACAGTGGGATTGTTAACGGGTTCTTTGTTGAACATTCTCCTAATGTTCTAGTATACACTGGCCAGGAAGATACTTCCTAGGGCCATAAAGTTTCCGTTACCAGTTATAAGGTACTCACAGAGGGGAAGGAAGTCCATGAGAGGTCTATTAGTAGTGGGACAGAAGACATACCTATAGAATAGGACCCATAGAAACCTGACATGTTCTCCAGTAGTGGGAGGTCCGGAGTGTCGAAGAGCTTCATCAATAATGGCTGAATAAGAGGTATATTGGTCATGCTTTGTAGTGATAGAACGCCTGGCATTGAGTTCTTTAGATATCAAACAAACACAGTCCTACCCAAGGACTAGTATACTGGTGAGATAGAAAACATCATTTAGGGTAAACGAAAGGTGGCCAAAAGGGAATATAAAGGCATTACTAGAAGTACTCTAAAATTTCAAGGCCGCTGTAATTAAAGCTGGCTGATAAGGAAGTACATTACAAGTAATGTAGACCAGTTGAGTGATGTTTAGTCTATCCCAATCAGCTTCAAAGTGATCCTTCATCCGTTTACACCATTGGACCTAGGGTGTAATAGTACAGGGCCAAGATTTTATGTAGGATCTGGCGGCAGCAGTAGGGAGTTCCAATAAAAAGTTGGTAGGACTGGTTGCACCATAACAGGGCAAGGTTGGCAGTTCTTCGGTATTGAAACCAGCGGTAACAGAGAGGTATTCATCCTCATTGGAATTGGCATAGATAAAGTTATGGTTCTCGATCCCACATTATAATTGTGAAAAACATAAGGCACAAACATAAAGAAAGAAAAGGAACCTAGAGAGAAATAATGTAAACCTACCTGCAAGAAAAGTAAGGCGGCAAGTTTGCCACTTTAATGCCATGGATTATGGTTGTTCTCATATTTTCCATGGCATCAATTGGGTCTATAAAAGAAGAACCCTTAGAAGGACGAGGAGCTTGTGAGCTAGTGGGTACAGCCATGGTTAATGATTTGGAGTGAGGGAGAGATGGTTAAGGAAGAAAGTGTTTGATTGGGAATGGCAGCAGAGGAAAAGGCTGAGCTCTAGTAAATCAAGTAGAAGCTTGCAATTAGGAGGGAGTTGCAAACAGGACGGTAGAAGGTAATTCACTCAAGATAGGATTAGAAGTAGGTATTTGAGTTGGTGTATGAATTGAAGTGTTGAGAGGTTTGTTGTTGATAATGGACGGGATAAAATTTCAAAGGGAGTTAAGGTTAATGGTGATTAATTGATCGTTATCAGGTTGAGAATTTGAAGGGATAAAGGACTGTTGAGCTAATGGATCATTAGTAACAGGTCTAGGACTGTTATTACTTGGATTAATTAAAGAAATTCCAGGACTAGCCATTACTGGATAGGGAACGGAATTAGCATTTATTGTAAAAGTTACCGTTGGAGATTTAGAGTCTGTAGAATATCTTAGTAAAGTGGTCTCATTCAATTTGAGACTCCTTTTGAGAGAGCTGGTTCCTTAGATCTTTTTATTGGTTAGACTAGTCTTCATTGGCCTAGGGATCGAAGATAACCCGATCAAGCTAAAACTAGTCATCATCGGTAGAGGCCTGGTATTTGCCTTTCGATTTGAGAATTCCAGGAGAAGCGTCTATCTTTGACGCCATTTAACATGCATATAACTTTAACTCTAGAGAGTAAAAGTATATATACAAGGGGGGTAATTGTTTGTATCAAAAATAATTTAGCCCATTACAAGGCTAGGCCCGGTTGGATAGATGCCTTAAAGAAGACAGATCTAGTCTTAAGGGTGTGCAGTAATGTCAGAACTACATGGCATAAACTTCTTTATGAAGAGTTTGGATCTGCCAGGCTAAGATAGGAGACGGATCTGTTATAGAGGAAAGAGTATGCATTGGTAGGCATGACAAAATTATGGAAAGTGCTAAGAAATATCACATGAACAGGACTTGTGCACAAGTTCTTGGTACGTAATGATATAAATTGGAATAAAGAGGGTGTCAAAAATGGCCAATCGAGAGACCATATCTCTTGGTCTCTATTTGGCCAAATTGTGGATAAAAGGAGAATAATAGGATTAGGCCTGGTTTAATTGAGAATAATTAAGGATAATTATAGGAAAGTAATGGTCCTTAGTTATTAAAAGGTCATTGATAAGGCCTAGATCTTGATTAAATCAACCATTCGTTATAATTGCTTGTTAGGGACCAAGAGATTTGGTGAGAAATGAAGCCCTGGGTTAACTATTCTAACATCGGACATTCAAGGAACTTGTCAAGGACCTAGACAAGTGAGAGCAATAACAGGAATCACTAAGATAGTGATGAACCGAGGAAGACATAAGTGCCTAAATTTCTCGGTACCAAAATGTAAACATAAGTCACGATTGGCTAGGATAAATTCTGGCCAAGAGAATGAAATGGAAAGTGGTGAATAGAGAAGATTCTGAAAGACCTCCATGATCAATGAATTACGGGGAAGAAGGAGGTTTTGGCGCAAGACGTGAAACAGAAAGATCTAGTAGTTGTTAGACAAAAAGCTACGTGCAAATAAAAAACTGAGAAAATAGTGGAAGTGTGCAGAAATGGGAAGGTGGTAACAGATAAAAGACACACATGGAGGAGTGGACTGAGTCATGAACAACACAGCCGAAACTTAAGGAATGGTGGACATAGTGCTAACGGCTACATTGCTGGCCATTTTTGCCAAAGAACTTCCCCACGATGAAGAGAATACTGGTCAAGTATAAAAGGGAAAAGAGAAGAACTAAAGAGGGATCGATCAATCAACAATCAAACACACTATAACAACAGCAGTAAATCAATTCAAACAACTCAATCTAGCTCGACTTAGCTTAGCTTTAGTTCACACATCTGTCTTCAATTTTTTCTAATTGTATTTCGTTTAATTTCAACATCACAAACCTTTCAATTTTATTCAAAGTCTATTTCTCTTATTTGTAAGATCAATTTACTTTAATATCAACTCTTCTTTAGTTATCAGTTTAATCAATTCGATTACAAATACTAGTCCTCTAGTTTTACAGCCAGTTCTACCAATAATCTATCATATTACTAGATCTGCACATTTATTCATTTTTTACACCAACTCTACTGAGTTTTAGTGACATATGCGGGATACTTTTGTAGCGGATCCACACTATGGACAAGGAGGGGTTTCCTCAGTAGTCCCAGCCTGACTGACGACTGCGGCACTACTTGTTTAGCGTAAGGAAGCTAATAATGGAGTCACTACCTAAACCGGCATCAGGAGTATCTTATATAGTGTGCATTTCGATTTCCCTAAGAATGCAAAGACACTTTGACCTTAGAAAATTCTTGGATCGAAGTACCACATTCCTAGAGTGTGATTCTTTACAAACCACTTCTAGAATTATTCTAATTTTCATTTCCTCTATGGCAATTATATGAAACCAATAAACAAAGAAAATCCTACATTTTACATGCATAATACCTTTATAAAAGTTAGTTTTTATTATTAACAAACAAGGTTCATTTTACAATATTTACCAAATCTGATTAAGAATCAAATTACATGCAAAAAAAAGTGATTAAAACACATATAATAACAAACAACACAACCTAGGTTTCTAACTTATTTTAGCCTATTTTGATTACCAAATGAGCATTATTAGTCCACATTCATGCATTATAATATTCTACTATCATCCAAAAAGGATCAAAAGCTTACCTTATCACTTAAATCCATGTGAAAATGCATTTTTTAAGCCAAAAAGAGCCCAATGCCAGTGCAAATGTACCAACACCAGTAGGAGTGGCGTTACAGGCCATTCAATGTCACTTGGAGTGGTGTGACACCACTCTACTAACAAGTCAACAAAAATGCAAAAAAAGCATAGGAAATGTAGAAAAATACAATTCTATGATGAACCAAATGACATAAATGGATGTTCTAAAGCGCTGTAACATAACAAATAACTCCAGAACATATTAGCATGCAATATTTTACATGTATCATGGCAAAAACATTATCTTTACAAGCCAAATAATGCAAAAATCACCTAAATGCACAAGAACAAACAAGAAATGATTCAGATCTAATCTGGAATCATTTCAATGCTGTAAAAAAATGTTAGTAACAAGTATAAATATACAGAATACATTTACTAGCATTTATTTCATTTATCAATCAAATCAAGATTTACATTTAAGTAGTCAAACAAGCAGTTAACACTCAAGAACATACTTCAGACCATAACATATATGGCATGGCATGGATGATTAAAACATGAAATGAGATTGGACATACTTCAGACCATAACATACATGGCATGGCATGGATGATTAAAACATGAAATGAGATTGGAGAACTTACCTGAAAGTGGATGGAATTTGCTTGAGTGCCCTCAGGGAGCTTTGAATGATGATTGACAAAGCTTTTATTGCTGTAAATCACTAAGGAATTGAATGGGCAGGCTGTATTCTTCTCAAGAACAAGACCGCTCCAGATTGCAAAGGAAACCTAAGCTTCTAAGTCTTAAAAATTTTGTTTTCTAAAATCTTTTTAGTTTAAAATTGAGTTCAGTAATTAATTCCAATTTTCTGTGTATGCAAAAATGTTCCAACGAGCCAACCCCTCCTTAAGAGTAAAAGTTTGCCTTTTATAGAGAGAAAATTGATAAAGATAACCTTTATCATTGAACCTCTTTCTCCATTTAGAATTTCAAATTGATGGTTACCCATTCTTGGTGATTAATCAATTGAATCTGACCTCATTCTTGGGTTAAAGGAGAGTTAAAGTTCGTCTGAATCAAGCTTGGAAATTTTATCTCCATAAAAAATGAGATAGAAAGCTTCTTGAATTTGAAAATAAGATTGATTTTGAAGTTTAAATCAAAGATAAAGATAGATAGATGATACAAATCACTTTTATCCATGTTTTGAAGTCAAAATTTGAGTGAAAACGATCAAAAATCAAATCATATCTTCATCCAATCGATTTGAATTTGAAATCAAACTGAAAAATGCACTTTGGGCTGCTAGAGGACGTTAACGCCACTTCAAGTGGCGTTGGAAGCCCTTGGATGGTGTTTGGTCCTAATGGGGACCGTTTGAGGCCCGAAACGTCTGAATCTGAAAAAAATGTATTAGAAACAAAAATGTTCAGAATGACCCAATTTACTCAAAACATGGGAATTAGACCATTTTAAGGCTTGTATAAAATGTTATGACTAAAACCGTCTGAAAATGCATGATTAAGACTAAAACAGGCTATTTTTGGCTCAAAACAGGCTTTTCGAGTTTCAAAACATTTTTGAAACCAATGTGTGACTAGCAAGAAGCCAACATCATTCAAATCATGCTAATTAAAGCATGTGCTATCATCATTGGGCCTCTAAGCCGCATCCACATTCCTGCATCCAATTATTATGTGTCAACACACACCTACAAAACGTTTGACAAGTCAGGTACATCGGTTGGAAGACCTACACTCTTTGGCACGCCCAAAGCAAAGCGCACAATTGGAGTAGATCTGTTCCATGACCAGTTCTAGTACTAGATCCACTAGTCCTAAAAAAGGTGAGAACAATATAATTTTATGCTTATATAATAAATATACTTTGATAAAAACATATGACTGATTTCATCAACAGAATAAATGGAAGGCAGATTAAAGCACCTACAAAGTTAAACGTGCTCAACCCAAAGCACCCCAATGATGGGTGACCTAATGAGAAGTGAGGTAATTTGCCAAAATAATGATGTTAAAAGATATAATTAATATGATTTGAAGAGAATTAAAGGTATATAAGGGCAAGTCCAAGAGCCTCCTAGGTGAGGCTCTTAAATTTCTGAGAGTGGAATAGTAGTTTTTTTTAAATTTTATCTTGAAAATTGTGTCGGTTACTTATTTTTGAGAAGGAGGTGGGTTGGCTTTGTGAGGAAACAACTATTCAAATTATAGAAAAATTGTGTATTTCTAGGTGAATAAATTAATTATTTATTTAAATAGTGGGTAAAAAGTAAAATATGCACGAAGTTCAAGAAGAATATTGTATTGTTTATAATAGTTTGAGGAGTGAAATAAGGAGAACTGTTAGACTTGCCCTAAAAAAAGTATTAAAGGTGATTAAATAAATTAATTTATTAAAATTACTTTTTATTTTTAAAAGTGATTTTAATTAATTTTTTAAAAAATGTGTAAAATATTTTACAACGGTCAAATTCCATGGCAAATTTGTGATAGACTTAAAAATCTGTTGCAAAAATTTTTTCGAATAGGCATTTCGGGGATGAACTTTGACCTTTGCAGAATCCGTCACAAATTACAATTTGTGATAGAAACTAAGAAATCCATCGCTTTAAGCATGTATAGAAGGCTCTATTCTCTTTATCCTCCATTCTTGAGGGTGTGTTAACACCTAATTTTTGGATGCAGGAATTTGGAAGTGGCTCAGAGGCCCAATGATGATCATTCATATTTTAAATAACATGAATTGAGTTGACAATTGCTTTTTAGAGATTGCATAGCCACAATCAAACCGTTTTCTAAGCTTTCAAAGCATGTTTTCACCCAAAACCTCTGTTTTAATTATAATAGTGCATTTTTCAGACAATTTTCATAATAAATTTCTCTACAAGTATGGGAATGACTTGAAATTTTGAGGGTTGATAGTTTAGGCCATTCTGCACGTTTTCTCTTTTATACATTTTTGCAAAATCCAACGTTTGGAGGCCCAAAAGGGCCCAACGCCACTCTTCTAAGTGGAGTTGGGCTCAACGCCACTCCTAGGACTTGCGTTGGGCTCAATGACACAAGAAAGACTTACGTTGGGCCCCCAATGCTAGTAGCATGATTTTCAGCATAAAAAGCCTGGTTTCAACCTGTTTCGGTCTGAAATGGCACGTATAAGCCGTACACGCATCCCAATGCTTGTATGGTTATATATAACCAAAATAACCTTAGCTTTAAGCTCAAGTCATTGATTTTCAATAGGAAAGTGATGCTTTTAACCCTAGCTTAAGAATTAAGCTAATTCGGCTATAAATACTCGTCTAAAACTAGGTTTTGGGGGAGAGGTAGCTGTTCATATGAATTTAGGGTTTGATCTATCATATCAACACTCTAAGTTCACTTGGTTGCATAAAAACACTTAACTTTTACATTGCTTTTACACAAAAATTCATCAAAGGTGTCATCTTTTCCATGCAATAGGTGGTTTTGAAGCATTTAATCCATTGAAACAACACTCCAGCAGTTGTTATCACTATAAAGCAATTAAAAAATCACTCAAACCATATCTGAGGGTTCTCAAGCGCTTCCGAATCAATTTCTTGCAAGGTAAGTCTCTTATTTCTTTGTATTTTCATTGTTTTACCATTTTTTCATGTTTTGCATGTCATAAATGTTTTGTTCTATTTCTTTTGTTACTGTGATTTTTTGTTTTGCATGTTTTAATGATGTTTATGCATGTTTCTTTTGTTAAAATGCCTTGTACATGCATTATAAATGATGAAAGTTGTTTCTTTTGCATGTTTTTTATGTGTTTTTTTCAGATTTGCATTATTTGATGTCTTTAATACATTTTTCATACATAAAAACTATTTCTTTTCATGTTTTAATGCATAAAAAATCATTTCTTTTGCATTTGTTTTATGCATAAAAGTTATTTTCTTGTGTTTTAATGCATAAAGGTTGTTGCTTTTGTATTTTAATGCATAAAGTTGTTATCTTTGCATGTTTTAATGTATAAAAGTTTGTTTCTTTGCATGATAATGTGTGAAATCATATTGATTTAATGTTTTACATTTAAATTTTGCATCTTTTGTATGTTTTGCATGTAAAGCTTGTATTTTTTTATGTTTAATGCATGTCATGCTTAGATGTTTTGCCATGATTCATGCATTATAACATGTTTTGGTGAATGTTTTATGTGTAATCATCTCTGTATATGAGTTTTCCAGGCCTTGTAAACTTGAAAATTGTGTTTTCTATCAAACATGCATGTTGTTGTTGTTCTAGCCACCAACGCCACTGCCAAGAGTGGCATTGGGCACCAACGCCTACGGGTAGGTGGCGTTGGGCCCAAACACCAGTCCCATGAGTGGCGTTGGTCCCTGTTTTGCTTTTCCTTATGGCGTGGGGCTTTAAATGGTTTACGTACAGGTCTGTATAGTTGTATACAGTAGCTTTCACGTGGAATGCAATGATGAGGTAAGCTTCTACAACTTCTTTGGTAATTGTTTAGTTGTTTTAATACATCAAAATT
>CANYLF011650760.1:0-18957 GCA_948193215.1 Bocquillonia castaneifolia | reverse complement strand
CATCCACAAGATCTCATTATTGGTGAGACATCAAAAGGGGTAAGTACTCGAAACCAACTCAAACCCCTTAATAATCTAGTATTTCTATCTCAAATTGAGCCAAGGAACATAGATGAGGCTATCAATGATGAGAGTTGGGTCCTTGCTATGCAAGAAGAACTCAACCAATTTGAGAGGAATCATGTATGGACCTTAGTTGATAGGCCTAAGCATCATCCTATTATTGGTACCAAGTGAGTGTTTACAAATAAACTTGATGAGAATGGTACCATTACTAAGAATAAGGCTAGGCTTGTAGCTAAGGGCTATATCCAAGAAGAGGGGATCGACTACGATGAGACCTTTGCCCCCATCATTAGATTAGAAGCCATTCGCATGTTGGTTGCATTTGCTTCTTATATTAAAAGCCATTCGCATGTTACATGCATTTGTGTAGACACTAATTTTTGGGTGCAGGTTTATGGAAGTGGTTCGAGAGCCCAATGATGAATACGGTCTAGATTGGACCACTCCGTCACCCAATTTCTCGTAGAAATAAGCTGAAGGATTGAAAAACGTTTTCAAAAATGAATTTCTAGCCTTTAGGGAGATTTGGACGAATCTTCAATGATTCTTCCGAATCTTATTAATCCTGGATTGGGCCTATATTGCAACAAGCCCAATGATTTTAAAGCAATGGTCCAGACGGATCTTCATTCATTCGTCGTCATTCTTCCGGATGAATATTGGAGATTTGGCCAGACCTTCTCCCTGAAATGATAAATTTTGGGATAGGATACACATATCTATAGGTAATGAAGCCCCATAACCTACACCGACCTTCCCTAGTAAGCAACTTGCTCAAGTTGCAGAGAAAGACTCCTTTTTTCTCTATAAAAACCTACCTTTTTCAACAACAAAAAGGGGAGAAGGCAATTTGGAGAGGGAGGAGTCTAAGCACACATATGCTTGCTTACTCTGTTTTTTATAACTAGTTTTGAATGAGGAAACTCTCTTCAATCCAGAAGCTTACTTCTACCTGAAGCAGTAACATTCATCAACTGAGGACAACCTACCATCCACGAAGCATCCATACATCAGAATAAGCTCATTTCATTGATACTTTCTTCATTTTAGCTTACTCTAAATATTTCCTATTTCACGTACTAACATCTTTTCATATTCTGTTCATGCATATGAGATCTAAATGAAGTCAGGATGACATAGAAGTAGTTAGATCAAAGTTTGGAGACCCATAACCCAAGCTTAGGACCAAAGTGCTATTTTGGTTCAAATGCTTGGGTTACCTCTAAAAACCCTATTTTTAACCATCTGAGGACTTATATACATGCTATAGGACTCTAGCTATTATTCTGTACTTTTACTTTTGTGAATTTGTAATAATACAGGAAGAAAAGCATATTGTACTTCATGTTACAGGTTTGGCTGGACCTTCAATGATCCATCTGGACCATTAAGTCATGAACCTGATTGTTCCACTCCAGGGATTTATTAAGAACTTGGGCCTAGGCCTAGATTAGAGGTCCGACCGAAACTTTGAAGGTCTGCCCGAATCTTTACGAGATGAGGAGGCTATATTCACAAGGAAGCTGTAGTGAATAAACCATCTGAAGCTACGCAGTGGGTTGTTAGTCCTCTCCGAGACTAATAAATAGATTGATCGGTAAGATTCCTAACCCAATAAATATCACTTAGAACTTCCTGAAAAAATAAGTAATCAAACTTCTAATAATTAAACCCGATAATCAGTACAATAAAAGGGTAGAAAATCATTTCTCCTTTCCTTTTTCTAAGGGTGTATGTATATTTCTACCATGATTATCCCAAGTAATTCAATAATAAATTAATGTGCAAATATTAACTAATAAATACATAAAAATGGATTAGAAACCAACTGTGGATGTTCTGCATGTGAATAAATAAGAAAATAATCTACTGGGCCTATTTTATCAAAACGAATAGAAACTCACCAAATACAGCAATATGCACTCAATCGATTAGGGACAAATCAAAGCAGAAGTAATACAGAAATAAAATTGATTAGAAATAATATTAGAGATCATCATTCATCTTTGACAGTGCCATATTATTTTCTGGATGTTTATCGCTTTATATTGTATGTCTATGTAGGAAATAATGACCACATTAATTAATTAAATGGGGAATTGCCTGGTATGGAGGAGTCATTCTGAACCCAAAATCATCTGGAGTGATGACGGATGGAAATTCCAAAGGAATCAACCTGTCTTACTCTTCACTCAGTGTCCCGATCGTAATTCGGGTGGCGACTCCACGTTTTTCTAAAAAACCAAAATCCCAATTTAGTGAGTTAGCTCGCCATTGGCATTGGGCACATTTACAGTACGAAAAAGCCGTGTGTCCACAATTTGCTTCTTACATGAATTTTAAACTTTTTTTAAATGGATGTTAAAAGTGCATTTTTAAATGGCTTCATAGAGGAGGAAGTTTTTGTTGAATAACCTCTGATTTTTAAGGATCATGTTTTTCTAAATCATGTTTTCAAACTAACGAAGGCTCTCTATGGTTTAAAACAAGCTCCTAAGGCTTGGTATGAGAGACTTAGTTCCTTTCTGATAAAAAATGGTTTTTAAAAGGGCAAAGTGGATACATCTCATTTCATTAAGAGAAAAAGGGAAGATATCCTAATTGTCCAAATTTACGTTGATGATATTATCTTTGGTGCTACTAATTAGTGTTTATGTGAAGAGTTCTCTAAATTTATAACCAAAGAATTTGAAATGAGCATGAAGGGGGAGCTCAAAATTTTCCTTGGATTATGAATTCAACAAGAGAAAGAGGGAACCTTCATTAATCAAGAAAAGTACCCCAAGGAGCTTTTCAAGAAGTTTGGGATGGAGAGTAGCTTAACAAGTAAGACTCCAATGGCTACCACAACCAAACTTGGGAACAATGAAAGCAATACATCCGTAGAGTAAAAGCGATATCGAGGTATGATCAGTTCACTTTTATATTTAACCGCAAGTATACCCGATATTATATTTTCCACATGTGTTTGTGCACATTTTCAATCATCACCTAGGGAGTCACATTTACATGCGGTCAAAAGAATTTTAAAGTATTTGAAAGGAACAATGAATTTGGGTCTTTGATACCCCAAAAGTGCATCTTTTGATCTTTTAGCCTATTCCGATTCAGATTTTGCCAGAAGCTTATTGGATAGAAAAAGTACCTTTGGTACTTGTCAATTGCTTGGGTAAAGTTTGATTTCTTGGAGTAGCAAAAAAAAGTTTCTGTTGCATTATTAATCACAAAGGTAGAGTATGTGGCTATCAGTTGTTGTTGTTCTCATGTTCTTTGGATCAAACAATAGTTTAGAGATTATGGTTTTAAATTCACACGTGTTGCTATCAAGTGTGATAACACTAGTGCCATCAATCGCTCAAAGAATCCCATACAACACTCTAGAAGTAACCATATAAACATTAAGCATCATTTCTTACATGATCATGTGCAAAATAGTGATGTTGTATTGGAATTTATCGATACAAATAACCAAGTTGCTAATATCTTTGCCAAACCACTTAATGAAGAGATTATGAACTTCATTAAGAGGGGGCTTGGTATGATTGATGTTGCATCATTGCATTCCTCATGACATCTCATTCTAAGTTGTGTTGTTTGTATATATTTTAATGTTCTCAACTATTTGTATATGTAACCTTTATGACTTCATGTGCTTTTATATGTCCTTTGTTTGATAGTATATTTACTCTTCATGCCTTTATGCTTATTTGAATAACATTGAAATGCTTAAGTGAATATTGCACTATAATTGCCTTATTCTTGAATTCCATCTGTTCAAACATCAATTCATACACATCACACGAACATCCATGTGCTAAAGAGCATAATCTTCTTGTTTTAAAACTTATCTGCTTTTACCAAACATGTTTTACAAGCTTTGAAGCTCTCATTTTCCTTAAGATGCATTTAACAACTCTAATGTTTGAAAAATATGCATTTTCTGGTTTTTTTGAGTGCAACGGCTCATTATGGGTTCACGTAACGATTGTTACACATGTAACGACTCGTTGTGGATACATAACGGCCTGTTGCACATAGCCAATTTCATAAAAAATTGGGTAGTAGGGTACACGGGCTGAGGCCTGTGTACCGACCTAATGTAATGGCCAGTTACAAATTTAATGACCCTTTTTATAGATGTGCAATGGCCCTTTACACCTAGGTTATAAGTAGTGCCATGAGCAGTTGCTCATTTTCTACTTTTTTCTCTCATTTCTCTCTCCCATTGCGATTTGGCCTAAAACCCACAAAGCTCATTTTTTTGATCATTTTGAGTGTTTGAATACTCGATTTTGATCGAAAAACACCCTCCAAACTCAATTTTAACTTTTAGTTTGAGTTTTATCCGTTAGTTTTGAAGATTTGAGAGAAAATTCAAGTTAGGGTTTGAAAACCTAACTTTTGGGATTTTTGTTTTAAGACTTTTTCATTGCACTCCATTGCATCTTTTGGACTTCTTGAGTTGTGAAATAAAGACTAAAAGACCTAGAAGAATTCGAGGAGCTAAGTTAGTTAATGATGAAGAGGAAGAAACCCCTTCACCTCTTAAGCAGGCCAGAACTCAGAAACAAAGATCATCTACACGTCAGAGGGTTCATCCTGCATCTGCTAGGACGTCCTCTACTTCAATTAGATCTCAGGGCACTATGGTAAGACCTCAGGGGGTAGCCCGCAGGGTCGAGCATTGGGTTGAATCCTCCTTGTTCTTCTAGTTTGGGTTTAGGACAGGCTTTTAGGCCTCCTCCTCGTCCTCCTTTAGGTCCAAAGTTTAGGCCTCTATTTGCTCCCACTTCTTCACAGACTATGGGACAACCTTCTGGAATTCCTCCACCTATACCACTAACTCCTACTGAGGAAGTAGTCCAGCTACAAATGGCTAAACTTATTAAGTGCACATTTAAAGCATTTAGATACATGGAAATACCTACTTTGCAGACTTTAGGTATAGATACAGAGGTGGATGCTTCTTTAGATCTTCTAGGGCTTAAAACTCTTGCTTTTGAGGCTAGACCAATTCACCCCACTCTTGCTAGGGAGTTTTTAAGCACCTTGGAAGTTAATCTAAGTGATGATCAACCTGGTTTTCCTGCCAAGGCTATGAGGTTTAGAATGTTTAGACATCCATATACTCTACTTGAGATGATTTTGACAGACACATGGGTTTTAAATCTGATGGTGAGGGTTGTATTGCACTCGGCTTGGAAATGTATCATAAATAGCCATCCTGGATATCTCACACTACAGGATTTTTTTAAAAGGGGAATACTAGTGCTTTTCAGTTAAGAAGTCCTCTTTATTGGTATCTCCAGTGATTTCTATCCTTTTCTATCTTCACTCAAGGAGAGAGCAATGAAAAGATCAACCATGAGGAGGTGTTTACTCTTAAGTGCCTAACTCAGAAGAAACTAATGAATCTTGAAAGATGATTTGCTATGAGATTGATGGATATTGGACAACACAACAAGGGTTCTATTACTTGTGGAGGTTAGATTACCTTGTTGGCTAAGAGGATGGGTTTGCTAGGCCCTGGATAGATTCTAGCTAGCACTATTGCTCCTGTTGAGATTAGACTAAACATGAATTGCATTAAGAATAGAAAGCATTTCATCTAGTAGATGGGAGATGGATATATAGGATTTTACCTGACGGTCGGAGGTTTGTTCCAAGTCAGACACCTCTTCCTTCTCCTACAGTAACGCTAGAGACTCGAGATACAGATGATTTAGAGACTGGTGCAGACATTGATGTAGAGGTTGATGAAGGACTAGAGGGATTTCATGCTGAGCAGACTGCTGTTGCTCCTACTGGTCCTTCTACCTCTTTATAGCGAGTTCCTCCTATTACTCCTTTTGCCTAGACATATGAGAGAAGGACTAGGCCTCATACTGAGAATGGCACTCCTGATATGGATATCCATCAAATGTTTCAGAGAATGTTTGAGAGTATTGATATGATGGGTGACAGAGTAGTCCGCAGGGTACAAGGAGTTAGGTTTAGAGTGGATCAGCTAGAGGACAGAGTTACTCAGACTGAGGATCAAGTTACACATATGCAGAGGCAGGAGGCCATCTTTGATGAGCATATTTGGCCTCCACCACCCCCACCACCACCAGTTCCTTCCTCTGTCATTCCTCCAACTTCAGAGATAGTCATTACAGAGGAGTCGACTAGGGTTTAGTTTGTGCCAAGGATGTTCCTTTAGTTCGTGCTACCATTGATGATCCACTTCTGGATCCAACACCATAGTCCATTCATGCATTCTCATTCATGTTTTTATAATGACTTTGCATCTTTTTCGAGCTTTTAATGCATTGTCTCAAACTTTTGGGCACATATTAGATTTTCATCTTGTGTTTGATTTAGGACTATTTCTTCCTTTTTCATGTTAACAAAGGGGGAGAAATGTGTCGATTTTATGGTTTGCTTTTTATGGATGTTTGTTCTTTGCTTTTCATATACATATATATGTATGTATGTATGTATGTATATTTGCCCTTGTTTGCTTTTATAAGCTTGTCTTGCTTTCAAACAGGTTTTGTTTTCTATGTTCTTATAAACAAAACCTTGCAAATCTTTTAAAAAATCCTTTATGCTTTATCTGAGGGGGAGTTTGAGCATTTTACCTCAAATTCACACCTAAATTGACTAAGGACTTGTCAACATCAAAAAAGGGGGTGATTGTTGGCCTATTTGGGCACTTAATCCCTATTTTGATGATTGATTAAAGCCCTAAGTCAAACATATTAATTAATGCTTCAATTAAGTTATCTTTCATGATTTTTCTAAGCTTCTTAAAGTACAATGGTCATTGCTTATGCAACGGGTCGTTGGCACTTTACAATGGGTCGTTGCACATGCAAAGAAATTTGCCAAAAAGTTCAAGTAGGTTACATGAATAAGGAGCACGTGTAATGGGCTCTTACAACGGGCCATTATGCTCCTTACAACGGCCTTACAACGGGCCACGTGTTACACATATATTAATGGGCCATGCATATTCAAATCAGCAAACCCTAACCAGCTACAATGAGCTGTGTTAGATGTAACGAGCCGTTATGTTCAAACTGTAACTGTCCATTACACTTTGTCAGACACCATTGATTGCGAGTTTAAAAGTTGGAAAACGTGCAGAACAACTATTTTAGCATTAAATGCACTCTCAACACTCTGCTGTCTTAGAGGGGATATAAAAGCTCTTTAGCAACTCATTTGGAAGAAAATCAACAAGTTTACAACCTCAATTTTTACCAATCATCATTTATGAGTTTTACAAAACCAAAATGTTCATTTATTCATTTTTATTGTTGATTGTAAGAGCCTTGTGTGCTCATTTGATTTCCTTGTAAAGCTAGCTCGGGTGAGTGAGGTTTAAGAATCAATTTGTGAAAGGTTTAAATGTTGTCCTAAGATTAAAACACTTAGGTTCAAGGGTTTCTAGAGAGAGAAACACTTGGGTATGTTGTAAGTTGGTTAGTCTTTGGAAAACCACTTGTAAGGTTTAGAGTGAGCCAAGAAACTCTTGTAATCATTAAATTGACAGTGAAATGCCAAATTGGAGATTGGGGAGTGGATGTAGGACTTGTTGTGTCTGAACCACTATAATTATTAGTGTTGTGGTTGCTTAACTAATTTTTAATTAAACTCTTCTTTTAGAGTTTTAATTTTTTAATTACCCACCAATTCACACTCATCTTGGTGCATAGGGATTTCAAAATTTATTTAGATCTACTGTCTTAATATTTAATTTTGAATTATGTAAATTTCTGATAGGACATCTGGTGTGGAGCCAAGTGGCGAAGATGGTTGGTTGGAGATGAATGGGTATGCATGTGAATTTTGAATTGGTTAAAATTATAATTAAAATTAAAAATATGACCATAATTATTAAAATTAAAAGATTTAATTAAATTTATAATGAAATGAAAGGCATGAATTTTTTTTGTGATTAAACCCTTTTAAAACTATAAATATTACCATTTGATCTATAACATATGTAAAAGTGCGAAGAGAGGGGTCAAATAAGTAAATTTCGAAGGATATTCTCCTTTCATTACTTTGTTAGGGGTGTTAGAGTGAGATATATTTGTAATTTGCTAATCAAATATAATAATTAATTTTTTATGAATAATATAATTTTAAATCAATTAAGAATATGAAAATAATTAAATATACTATTTTTATGAATAATGTAATTTTAAATCAATTAGGATTATAAAATGTTCAGCCATAAGGCCCTACTGATGGGGCATAAGCGCCCTCTTACTACCCATATGTGAGGCGTCCTCTTAGCTTTCCCTGACCCGGATCACTCACACACTTGTAGCTTTCGTCATTGGCTTACTCATGATTAACTTAATCAATTAGAATTAATAAATATATAAAATTAATTTATTTATATAATTAAATCTAAATCCAATATGAGTAAGAAATTTATTTAATAACCAAAACTAAATCAATTTATATAAAAAGAATTGAAATTTACTATTGTATCCTCTTTTTATTACTTTGTTAAGGAGTGTTAAAGTCGGACATATTTGTAATTTGCTAACTACATATATCTAAATCAATTAGAACTATGGAAATAATTAAATATACTCTTTTATGAATATTATAATTATAAATCAATTAGGATTATGAAATGTTTATTAATTAATTTAATCAATTAAAATTAATAAATACAATAAAATTTATTTATTTAAATAATTAAATCTAAAATCAATTTGTATAAGGAAATTTATTTAATAACTAAATGTAAATCAAATTCATATAAAAATTGCAATTTATATATTTAAAATTAATAAAACGAAATCAAGTGACATTGATTAATAATCTTGAAAAGAAAATAAATAAATAAATAAGTTATATTGTAGAAATAAGAAGAATCTTACAAATGATGCTTAAAAAAGCTTGCAAATATTTTATTTGAACCAAATTGTGTCGATTCCGTGTACCAAATTTGGTCATGTTGAAAGGTGAATACTTTCCCCAAAAAAATATGAATCTTGTTTAGAATTTTAGTCATGTTATTATATTTGGAGTTTTCAATAATAACTTAGATATCATTAATGTATATGTTAAAATTCATAAACTATCTTTTGGTAACAAATACATATTGTGATATTCTTTTTTAATATAGTGTATGAGAGAAAGATATATGACCCTATCCTGGATATAGAAAAATGATGCAACTTATGTGACAACTATTCAGTAAAATGGAATTCTTTAGCCACAAATGTATCACATTTATCAAATATATAATGAAGTTAAAAATTTGAGAATTTATTCAATTAATCAACCCTCCAGTGGAAATAGAGGTAGTTGGAGGTGTGCTCTGCTCAGGCGTTATCATCCTATTCTCCTACTCTGAAGCATATCCTAAAGTCCCATCCCCTAACTTGACCAATGTATCATTTAACACCATGTTTCCAATCTCTTCTTTGAACAAATGACATTGTCCTAAGTGATGCTCTGGGGATCAGTGATACCTATGGAACTCATATATAGAATATCACAGGAAATATAGACTGATAGATGTGTTGATGGGCTCTATGTAGCCTTTAGTTGCCAAGTCATTGAAGATATCATCGGGTGTCCACTTGATGATCAGTGGAGATCCTCTAATGTGTAAAGGTGGTATTCTTCCATTTTAAAATAGTTCAAACAGAGATCTCTTGATACCCTCATGCCTTTCTTCTTCTAGGTAAGTGACAAATCATTGTCAAAAATGGGAATCTTGCCTTGGTTGATTAGTTCATTTACTTTTTCTCTAAAAGTAGTACACTCCACTACGTAGTGCCTAGAAACATGATGGTATTAACAGAAGGCATAAGGCCTATAATATTTGGCTCTTGGGCTAGGTGGTAAGCATACAGTAGTCAAAAGACCGTGTTCTAGCAATTCTCCTTACACCTCTAGTAGCCTCCATTCTACTCCAAATAGATTATCACTATCTTGCATCTGTTGAACCCATACAGCTGGCTTAGAGAGCATATGATATTTTTCCTATACCAATCTCCATTAAAGTTCCTTCTTCAACCAGATTCATTACAGTCCTCTTGAGAGTATGGCATTTATCTGTATTATGTCCTTCTATCTCATGGAATCTACTATAGGTGCCTGGCTTAAGATTAGGTGAATTCACATCCGATTGATACCTATTGGGTTTAGCAGAGATTAACCACCATTCCTTCAATTTCTTAAAGGTTTTAGATAGCGGTTGGTCAATATACAATATATTTGAGTCATCAGATCTCTCTTGGTGCTCAATCCTAATCCCTTTCTTGTTACATTCTTCATTCTTTCGATGAGACGAGAAGTAGTTTTAGTAGTATGAGGATTAGAGAAATTTGTTGGGTATATACAATGCAAAATGCATGTATGCATGACAAAGAAATAGGAGAATCCATAGCTATACAAGTAACAAATACTGCCAAGTTGTAGACCTTCCAACCTTATTACTCCTACACACGTGTTTTGGGGTAAAAGTCAATTTCCTAGGTCACGGTCTAGGTACCATCAAGGGATGTCAGTATTGTCGAGAATGCATATATCTCTCAACATCCAAACCAAATAATAATATCTATGATTATTCAGCCTTTATCCTTTTGCTTAAACTTGTTTCTAGGAGGATTCAAGTGTTTGGCATACGTTTAAGGCTTAACTATCATAGATACTCATGGTAGGATTACATACACAAGATTATCAGGACATAAACCTAGGGGAAGTTACTATAGTCATTAGATATGGGTTAGGTCAACCAGGTTGACTAAAAAGTCTCCCACAACAAGTATGCTTTCTTTTAGCTTCTCCTCCATCAAAAGTTTAAATGATGAGAATGAGTACTCTTCTATGAGTGGTAGTTACCGATGATACGACCTAAGAAACGAGTGGAATCGTTAAATCACATTATAAGTAGTACTGGGGTTTAAGGGACAAATGTGGAGAATGCAATACAAAAGGAAGTAATAACCAAAGTAATTAATTAGATGGTAATATTCCCGAAATCTTATTCTCGTTCCGTAGTGGAGTCGCCACTATGGATTCACGTGTGGAATTGGGGCTTCCTATTAGGCAATGGTGACCATGTCATTGTGCCAACTGAGGCTAGGGAAAACGCTTTTAAGAGAAGATTAATAAATGGAGTCACCACTCAAACGGTTTCGGGATCACCATCTGATGATCAAAACAGATTCCTAGGAATGCCATTTGTCATTACACCAGACGATTTCTAGGTTTGGAATAAGACGGTCCATTCTAGGTCTAATTCCCATTTAATTAATTAATTAGGTTGTTAATTCAAAATTACCACATAGCAATAATAATTATAGAAAGCAATTAACACCCAGAAAGTAATGATGGCACTAGATAAATAGTGGATGGATAATCGTCCCTAATTGTTTCTAGTCGATTTTATATGCATTAGTCTACTTAATTAACCCCTAATTGATTACATGTCAATGTCTGGGTTGGTGAGTTTCTATGTTTTATTTTAATATATTTAACATATTTAGTTATTTACCTAATTATTTACATGTTATACATGTGGGGTTGGTTTTTATATATTTTATACGAGTTATTAGGTTAATGTTTGCACATTATTTATTTAATAGATTATTATTGGGAGATATATATGTGACAGTAATAAGACTACAAAAATAAGGAAATAAACCATACACCCTTAAAGAAAGGAAATGGGAAATGAGTTTCTACCTTATTTTAGCCTACTAATTACCGAGTTTATTTAATTAGATTGATTAATTAACCTAACTATTGATTTAGGTGATAAGAAAATAAAAATAGAGTTCAAATCACAAGAACATCACGGGTCTTACCAATCAACCAAGAATCGGTCAATTGATCACGAAGCATCGCACGACTCTAGATCTAGATGGTATAGGCCTCCATAATAATTAGACTTTTTAAATAGGGCAAAGAACTGATCGGTTATTGGGAATGAACCGATCGGTGGATAGACTTTTGGGCTTGGGCCTTATAGATTTTTCACATGCTGGTACCAAGGTTGATCAGTTGCTATAAATAATTAGATCAGCCATACAAATGTTTGATGAATTGTAGGAATGCCACTAAAGCGCCGATCAGTACTATAACTCAAAAACTGAACCCTTAGGGTTTTTTTAATAACCTGTAAAGAGTAAAACACCACAAGAAAACCAAGCACAACAATAAATAATGCCTCAAAGAGG
The DNA here is from genome assembly GCA_948193215.1 of Bocquillonia castaneifolia. NCBI lineage: Eukaryota > Viridiplantae > Streptophyta > Magnoliopsida > Malpighiales > Euphorbiaceae > Bocquillonia > Bocquillonia castaneifolia. The sequence continues at coordinate 6,688 of CANYLF011650760.1, read as the reverse complement.
CTAAACCAATAAAGAAAATGATGAAGTTCTGAGAGGTTTGAAGCTTTGGAACCAAAATAAGTTTTAATAAATGGATTATATTCTATAGAGCGGTTTTTAATTCAATTTATTGTACATTTGAGTGGTTCTAGTATTTATTTTGTTATTTATTGTTAACTTGCAAGATTAAGGGAATTTGAGTTAATTTATAGCATAAATTGTGCAATTCTCTTATCTTTACATCATACAAGTGTCAATCTAATTTCTTCATAGTTTTTATGTTCTCAAAGGTGATTTATACTTGTTTTGGAGTGAAATCATTGTAGGTATATAGCTTTGATGGTTTAGAAGCTAAAGGCAACACTTGAGGTTTAAAGCTTAAAGGAGCTAGTTTGTGGTTTCGTGAATCGACCAACTTTGGGAATTCAAATCATTCAATTTGGAAACAATTTTAATTTGAAAAGTTCCTGATCATAAGGGTATTGAATTTACTTTTATTTGCAAAAATAATCAGCTCAATTGGTACTAGAATGAAGGAGATGCAAGCTAAACTCCGGGAAGTGCTATGGAAGTTGTCTCAAAATGTAGCACTGAAATGTCAAGGGCATTGTGGACAAGAAGAATATGGAATTAGAAAATGGTCAAAAAAAATAGAAATTAAAGTAGACATCTTGAACGCTATTTTAGGTGAAAGAATTTCTCAACTTGGAGTTTGGACAACCGAGATATGCCCCTTGAAAGTTAGACCATCTACTAGATTGCAATTGGGCTGATTCAGAGCATTTTTAATGATTTAGGGCAGTAGGTGCTTTACAGACTGGACCATCCAGTCTGCATCTTTTGTTCACAATTTTGGCCATTTTTGAGCTAGTTTTTATGGTTTTTAGTGTATTTTTGGAGGTGTACTAAATATACAACCCTTATAAACCCTAGCTGCAACTTTGACTTGTTTTATTTTACGTAGAAAACATTAAAAATCTTAGTAAAACACCATTGTTCAAGGATTCAAGATTGGTTTACAAGGATTTGGAGAGATTTATTTTCATCTTTTTGAGACTAAGTTTTCCCTACCTTTATTCTATTTATCCTTTAATTATGTTTATGTTTATTTTTATTATTTGTTTCTTGGTTTTTATTATGTTTAAGAACTAAATCTCCTACTAGACAAATGGATGTAATCTAATAGGGGGTGATTTGATTATCAATATTTTGAATTACTATTTTAGTATAGTTTTTCTTATTTTCTTCATTTAATTTGATTTTCAAGAGCTTAATGACATATTTCTTGATTGATCACCTAGATGTACGTTCTTAGGACTTATAATTGAATTCTAAAAGTCATTATATACCGAATTTGGAACTTGATCTTGTTTAGACGTTAATACGGAAATGATAATTAACCTGAACTTGATTTAAAGATTTGTTTAATGGGTTCAACTGTTTTAATCGGATTGTATCGAAAGATTCATATTGCTGGTTGAATTGAATATGTTTTTCTACAGTTGAAAGAGGATCAAAATATTTCTAAAAAGTCTTGCTTAAATGAATTTTGTTTGATAATCAAGTTATCCCTCTAGATGAAATCTTGAACTCTAGTGCTTATTTTATTGTGTTTGTTAATCGATTTTATTTGCTTTTTGATTGTTAGTTTAATTTCTCGCATTTATTTTCTTGTTAATTTAGTTTTTAAATTTGAAATACCAAGAGGGGGGGGGGGTGAATTGGTGCGGAATTAAAAGTTTGGAAAAATAAAGAAAGAGTTAAGATGAGGTAGAATGGACATAAAGAAGGTTTATAGTGGTTCAGACTTAACTTGTCCTACATCCACTCTCCCAAAGACTTCTTTGAGGTTCCACTAAATGACAATGGTTATACAAGGGATTTCAAGGCTATCCCAAACGTTTACAATGAAGATTTCAATAGGTTATCTTCAACCTTTTTAAGAGAGTTTTCTAATGGCTAACTCAAAACTAACCCTAGTGATTCCCAACTCATAAAGAATTGATACTAGTACAAGGATAACTAATTCACTCAGCCCAAGCAATAAATGCTCTAGAGTTCTAGCTACCCAAAACCAAACAAAGAATTAATTACAAAGTGTGAGAAATAAGTTTGCAAGAGTTTGGCTTTCAAAGAATTAATTTCCTTAGTTGAGGGACATTTATGAAGAGTACTTATAGCTAAGATACCCAAAACTAGTTGTTGAAAACAAGCCCATACTTGTCTCCAATGTCTAGTTGCTTTTGCATTTAATGCACTAAAATCTGTCAGATCGCGGGTGCAGTTTCCTTGGTCGCGGGCGCGAGATTCAAAAAGCTATCCAACGACTAGTTTCTTCTTAGATCTTTAGTGAAATTGTGGGGGCGATTTTCTATATCAAGGGCGCGATTTGATGACCAGAAATGCCTTCAAAATAGGTTTCCTGTTTCATTAAATCGCGGGCACGACTTGATGAAATAGAATGCTAGAATCTTTGGACCAAAAGTATGCCTTTGGTCCTGGGCGCAATATCCATAACTCGGGCATGACATGTCTTCATCGCGGGGGCAATTCAGTGATCACGGGTGCGATATAATGTCATGGGCATGATTCCTCTTGTCACGGTCGTGATTTATGAGACTTCTTCCAAAATTAGGTTTTTGCTTTATGAAAGTTAACCTACACACCTGGAAGCTTAGTTAGTTAGTCACAAAGTAAAGGTTGTTAAACTCAAAAACAAGATGGATTGATGCCACTAAGGCCAACAATCTCCTCCTTTTTGAGTTTGACAACCATATGAAAAGAATGAGATCTAAGAGTTGAATAAAGAGGTTAAGTGTGTGTAAGTTGATGGAATTGCTCCCCCTCAACTTGTGCATAGTTTTGAAAAATGGAAAAACAAGAAAACAATGAGATTTCTCCCCCTTTGTCAACTCAAAAGCACAATATATAAAAGAGTAAGAGTAAGGAGCAATAATAATATTTCATTAAAAAGAGACTTCATTTATTACAAATGCATGAATGAGTACAAGGAAGCATAAAAAAGATAACTAAAATGTATAGAATGGAAACAAAGAGATAAAACAAAAAAAAAAATGCAATGAATGATATGTAATCAATGAAAAACTCTTATATGGGTATAAAAGACACTAAGGCCAAGGGATAGGTCTAGAAGTCCTCATGGCTACATGGATCCATTCCAAGCTTGTTTTGTATAGCTTGAAGGTCTTGATGGAGGGAGGTTAAGTCTTCATCTTGATAATCCATATGAACCTCAAGCTTCTTGTTAAATGCCTCTTAGGCTTCAAGCTTGTCCTCAATGCTTTTGAGAGAGGCTAGGATGTCCATGACGGTAGATTGGGAGGTCTCCTCTTGCCTCAAATCCCTAATGTGAATGGGAGGAATGGGGATATCTTCTCCATGTGGGATTCCTCCTCCCTCTTCTTCTTGGGCATCCCAAGGCACTTCTTCCCTTTCTTTCTCCCTTGCCTACCTTTCCTCTCTTATTTTATCCTCTCTTTCCTTTCTTCTTGCCTCCTTCTTAGCCTCCCTTTCTTCATCCGTAACCCTACCCAAATAGAGATAGGTGTTGTCGGGTTGCTTCTTAACAATGTTAACCTTTTTGACAAAGTAGTCAAGGTCCATGAGTCCTAAATCCACTGAGAAGCCATCGATGAGTGGATAGGCTTGGGGTTTGGAGTAATCAAAGTGTAAGAAGTAGGCTATGTGAGTAACAAAGAAGCCTATCACAATTGCATCAGTTTTGGAATTTTGGATGTGAAGGAGGTGGTCAATGAAAAAGAAGGCGGCTTAAATTGGTTCATTCTTAATAGCACAATGAAGAAAGAGCAAGTCTTTTTGGGAGATCTTGTCATTGCCCTCCTTTTTGGCAAAAATAGAGTTGGCTATTATTTTGTGGAGAACAAAGTAGGTTAAGGTTTTGAGGTGTTTGGCTTGTGAATGAGAGGCTCTAAACCTTGGAGTACACCCAATTTCTCCCCAAAAATTAGGGATATCCATGGTGTATTCATTGAAATTGGAGATGCTGGTTGATGAGAACCAAAAGCATTCATCCATTTGTTGTTTCTTCATGGTCACTTTCTTACCAAACAACTTAAAAGTCATCCCAGAGTAGCCCAAATCTCCTCCTAACCTTTTGTTTACCGTCAAAGAGGAAAGAAACTCATAGGTCAAGTTTTTGTAGCGGGGGTAAACGAGCTTCACAAACTTGATGAAGGAGAGATTTCTTTAGAGTTGCTCCATTTCATTTTTCACTCTCAACATCCCAATGTACGCGGCTTCAATTGTTCTTGTCTCCAAAAACTCTCTCCCTTTTAAGGTTCTACACCTAACCTTTCATTAATGGTTAGGGTTTCAAACATCATTTCCATGGGAGTTTGACTTGTTGGGGCTACTTAAGATTGTGTTTAGGGTTGTGTCTGTGGAATTGAGGGAGTGGAACCAAGTTCCTGAATTAAAATACCCGTTCTAGGCTTTTGGGTAGTGGAGGAGGTGATTCTCTTGCTTTTTCTTTTCCCTTTTATCTTCTAGTGAGTCTTTTACCCATTGTTATGATGAAAAACAACTAATGAACAAAGAAAATAGAGTTTTAAGGCACTAAAGTGTGAGGAGTAGAAGAGAAAATGACATAAGAAGCTTTGGAATTAAGAGAAAAGGAAGTAAACCCTCTTACATATGCAATATGGGTATATATAGACATGTTGGAACCTTTAAAGGTTGCCAAAAATTAAGAAAACTGCCAAACTAGCCGTTTTTCAATTGCTAGTAACATTTAAAAATTTTTGAAAAACTTCACTGGTTGCGGGAGCGAAAAACAATGTCGCGTTTGCGATGTTTAAAAATGTGTGTAACGGCTAAAAAATTTGAAATTTCACGGGCGCGATGTCTTATATCTCTCCCGTGATTTGGATGCCAAAAACTTTAAAAAAAAACTGGGCTTTCTGTAAGTGATATCGCGAGGGTGATCATTTAGGTCGCGACCGTGATGTTGAATAAATTAGTATTTTTAAAAAATAATTAATTTTACGGGTGCGATTAGGCAAATCATACCTGCAATTTTGCAAACCGAGAGTTTTAATGAAGAAACAGTAACGTCACGGCCGCGATACTCATGTCCTATCCGCGAATTACGAGTTAAAAACTTTTTTCAAAGATTCTAAAGGTCAAACACACTTTTGATGCCTTAAGTAGTTCCAAGGTTGTTTTATGACCTAGATTTACTCCCTTTAGCTTACAAAGGTGAAGCAAAGGAGTAAATCAATGTCCATTGCATATGAATGAGGAATTTACAAGAAAAAGATAGGTATGAAAAATCAAAGGGTGCTTCCATCTAGCATCCCTAACTCACTCTTAATGAAGTTCATGCGTTCTTCAATTAGAGGTTTTATGAAAATATAGGCTAATTGGTTTGTGGTGTCAATGAATTCTAATACTACATCACCTTTTTGCACATGATCTCTAAGAAAATAATGTATAATGTCTATGTGCTTGCTTCTAGAGTGTTGAATGGGGGTTCCTTGAAAGATTGATGGCACTAGTGTAGTCACATTTGATGTGAATGCAACCAACATCTAGACCATAGTCTCTCAATTATTGTTTCATCCACAAAACTTGCGATCCACAACAATCCACCAATACATATTTGGCTTCGGCGATTGACAAAGCAACGCTTGTTTCTTACAACACCAAGAGACTAAGCAATTGCCAAGTAGTTGATAAGTACCGGAGGTACTTTTTCTATCCATCAAACTACCGGCATAATTCGAATTCGAGTATGCAACTAAATCAAATGTAACACTCCTAGGATACCATAGTCCTAAATTCATTATGCCATGCAAATATTTTAAAATTCTTTTGACCACATGCATATGAGACTCTTTAGGACATGATTGAAAACGTGCACATAAGCATGCCTTATACATAATATCGGGTCGAGATGAAGTTAAGTAAAGAAGTGAGCCAATCATACCTCTATACTTTTTCTCATCTACACTTTTACCTAGCTCATCCTTGTCCAATTTGGTGGTGGTGCTCATGGGAGTTTTGCTTTATTTGCATCCTTCCATCCCAAACCTCTTGAGTAGCACTTTAATATACTTGGTGTGATTGATGAAGATGCCATCTTTTCCTTGCTTGTTTTGCAATCCCAAGAAGAATTTAAATTCACCCATTATGCTCATCTCAAATTCCCTAGTCATGCATTTAGCAAATTCGTTACACAAACTCTCATTAGTAGCACCAAATATAATATCATCAATATAAATTTGAACAATGAGTATGTCAGGCTTATGTCTTTTTATAAAGAGAGTAGTGTCAACCTTTCCTTTTGTAAAACTATTTTCACAAAGAAAATTACTAAGCCTTTCATACCAAGCTCTATGAGCTTGTTTCAAATCATACAAGGCCTTAGTAAGTTTAAAGACATGTTTTGGAAAATCAAAACTTTCAAAACCGGGAGGTTGTTCAACATACACTTTCTCTTCAATGAAACCATTTAAAAATGCACTTTTGACATCCATTTGAAAAAGTTTGAAATCCATGTAAGATACAAATGCTAAAAGAATCCTAATGGCTTCTAATCTTGCAATGGGTGCAAAAGTCTTATCATAGTCAATGCCTTCCTCTTGGTTATACCATTTGGCAACCAATCGGGCTTTATTTCTAGTGACTTGACCTTGCTCATCCAATTTGTTTCTAAAAACCCATTTAG
>CANYLF011650660.1:0-10387 GCA_948193215.1 Bocquillonia castaneifolia | reverse complement strand
CTTTTTATATGATGATATAAAGTTGAATCATAAATATTTACAAGCTTTATAAGATCTAAAATTTTGATAATAAATAAAAAAAAAACATAACCGGCCGACTAAAAGATTTTGATATAAAGTTCATGTGTATACTTCTTTTTTCTTTTTTTTTCATTTTGTGTATATCATTTTACTCTTTTTTTTTTTCATTTTGTGTGTATATGATTTTGGAAAAACAATTCTAATCTAGACTGGTTATTATATACACACACACACGAACTTCTGTCCCAAACTCTCCATTATTGTGGAATTTCTCACTATATAAAAGGGTTCATAAGTAAGAAATTCTCATGACTCTCAGCTACGTTATTTTTAGAATGTTATAATTTTTCACCAGCCACCATGTCAAGCTTGCCCAGTCATACCAAACTAAAACAGTAAATAAGCTGAATAGCATAAGAGGTCATATTCTCATTATCATTCACAGTATTTATATGTGTATACAAAGTATATTATGATTAGGATTAAGTAATAGAGCTATAATAAGTTGTAATAGTAATATGAATTGGAAACTAACTAAAGTTATCTTTATCACCCTCCCGCAAGTTTTAGGGGTCTGGGAAGAACCTGCAACTTGTCCCTGAACATGAGAAACTGAGGTTGGGACAGTGCTTTAGTAAGGCAATCTGCGGTTTGATCTTTGGTAGAAATATATCGAACAAGCAAGTGTTTTGAAGCAACTCGTTCCCTGACAAAATAATAGTCAATCTCCAAATGCTTTGAATGATTATAAAAAATAGGAGTTGTGGTTAGATAGGTGGCACTGAGATTATCACACCACAACATAGGAGCAGTAAATGAAACCATGAATTCACGTAGCAAAGAAGAAATCCATTCCAACTCAAGAACTGTATAAGCCAAAGCCCGCTTCGGCAAAAGAATTAGACATAGTGCGTTGCTTTTTAGAACCCCAAGCAACAAGATCACAACCAAAGAAAATAGCATAACTTGTAGTGGAACGATGATCATCTGTATCACCACCCCAATTAGAATCTGAGTATGCCGATAGAGTGTTGTGAGTTGATTTGCGAAGAGGTACACCATGATCAACCGAACTAATGACATACCTTAATATACGCTTAACAGCCTGCCAATGATCATTTGTCGGTGCATGCATATATTGAGATAATTTATTTACAGCAAAGCATATATCGGAACGCGTAATACAAAGATATTGCAAGCCACCAACAAGTTGTCGAAACAACGTAGCATCAAGAAAAGAAGAACCTCGCAGCCGTAGCTTTGTTTTGGGACATGTTGGAGTTGCAATTGAATTAGTAGCAGCTATAGTGGCTCGTTCCAATAACTCACAAGCATACTTCCTTTGACAAAGATGAAGACCCAAAGGTGTAGTAGTTACCTCAATTCCAAGAAAATAGGAAGCAGTACCAAGATCACACAGCTTGAAATTTGCTTGGAGTTGATGGATAATAGATGAAATTAAAGAAGAACTGGAGCCTAAAAGAAAAAATATCATCCATGTACACAAGGCAGTAAATTTTCACTGTAGGAGTAACATAGAAATAAAGTGATGAATCTGATTTGCTTTGCTGAAATCCAATAGACAATAGAGAGGTAGTGAGGCACTTGAACCACTGTCAAGGAGCTTGTTTGAGTCTGTAAGTGGACTTTTGCAATTTACACACATAGTTCGGAAAGGAAGCATCATTATAACCTAGTGGTTGAGACATAAATACGGCTTCATCAAGCGTACCATTTAAGAATGAATTAGAAATATCCAATTGACGAAGATGCCAACCATGTGAAACTGCAAGAGAAAGGAGCAATCGTATGGTAGACGGCTTGATGACAAGACTGAAAGTATCAAGATAGTTAACGCCGGGTCTCTCAGTATAGCCCTTGGTCACCAACCGTGCTTTATGTCTATCAATAGTGCCATCTGAATGAAATTTGGTCTTGTAGACCCATTTACAGCCAATAATATTCTGAGTAGAAGAGGGAGGAACAAGCTGCCAAGTTTTATTCTGGAGCATAGCTTGAAATTTGGAATCCATTGCTTTTCTCCAAACACTACAAAAAAACAGTCAATCTACGATGGTAAAATCTGTCGTAGAAAGTTGAATTTCCGTTGCAGCTTTGTGTCTACAACGGATTCTGCGATTGAAAATGGCTGTCTCTAAAATCCTTGACGCAGATTATCTACGACAAAATATAAGTGCCCGTTGCAGATTTTGCAACAAATTTTGCTACGGATATGAAACTATCGCAAAAAAAACAGAAAAAATTGGACCAAATCTGCGACCGTATCGGCAACAGAATTTTCCAACGCAGAAAAATCTGCAACGGACATGACCGTTGCAGATTCGGTCACAGATTGCCTAAAATTTTGATTTTCTGCTTTTAAATCTGCGACGGAAATATTCGTTGCAAAACCATCTGCCGCGGAACAAGCCATCGCAGATTTTAATGCAATTTTGTTTTTTTTCTTAATTTTATAGAATTATTGATTTTCATGATATGATTTAATCCCGGTTCACCTGTTATGCAGTAATATGCATTTAAATGTATAATATTTCATAATTGAAACGGGAACTGAAACTGAATATAAACAGTAATGAATGAATGACAATGTACATAATATATCATAAAATGTTATATATCAAAACTATACTAAACATAATAGTCAATGTGATAAAGTGCAAAGTACAAACCTAAAAAGAATAAAATGAATCAAACTATACTGTATGTGAATGGAATAAATAAAAAGACCTAAGGTGGTGGAGGGATAGAAGGATCTGAAGCACCTTTAGAGGTCGGAGGGATAGTGGGATTTGAAGTAGCTGCTGATGTAGAAGTGGTTTGCTGGGATTTAGCAGGTGCAGTAGGTGGATCCCCCCTGTAAATGAAAGGTTGTGGAGGCACGACCTTATCCTCTAGGAAAGTCACAGTAGGGACATCCACACCAGTCCATCGGACAGCTGCAGCCAAAACATCAATTTGTACCTGAAAGTGATGGTCGAGCACAGACATGACGTCCCTAGTGATATCAGACTACAACTACTGTCGCTCCACATCAGTCTACTGTGATGACGAGGCTTGTTGCTCAAATGCTGTCTGCAAGATGGCCTCCATCACACTAAGAAGGGCAGGATCAACACTATCAGTGAACTGCGGGCCTGCTCCACGCGGTTGCGATGCAGATGCTGAAGAAGGAACAGAAGATGCACTGCCATAGAACGAGTCATCTGTCAATCCCAGTCCATAGACTCGTGGCTTCTTCATGCCATCAACAGCTAGCCAATACAGCTCATCATCAATCATTTCCTTCCCCTCCAACTCCATCCCCGCCTTCAACTCCATAAAACGTTTCTACAATAATTGGAAGTTATGAATTGATAGAATTATAGCAAGTAAACAGATAAATTAGGAATATATCAATTATCGCAAATATGTAAGAAATAGTGAAGTGAAATTAAGAATGACTTACATAGATCGCCTCTAATCTCTGATCAATAAACTGCAATCTATCATTGGAATCTAGGTGCGTCTCCATGAACACCTTGAATGTAGTAGGAGCCTCTCCTGTCTCAGCCTCCTACAATGGGAAATTTCATAAATTGCATCTTATTTATAAGTATCTAAAGAAATTATAAGCATCATTCATTTTCAATTGGTAAATTAATAACTTACTATAACAACAGCATGTTCAACATATGATCAGCTGCCCCTTGTGTGTCGTGAAGGTCTTGTACCTGGGCCAGCCAGCTCACTCAGCTTGTTCCTCTTCATAGTATAGGATCTGCACTGTTAAGTCTCCTTCGCCCACTCCTCTTCCCAAGCCTTCAAGATCTCTGCCTGGACGCAGATCTTCTTGGTCCTCCGATGCCTATGGTTGTAAAGGAAGTTAGAGTATCTACTAGCTGCTTGGTGCTCCCAGGTCCTCCTAAACTCAGCATCAGGCACATTCCACTTCCATTTTTTCTACAAAAATAAAAGTCAGTATAAAACACATTTGAAAGTAAGTATAACTAATTAGAATTAATTGAATATTACCCCAAACTCCTTAATGAAAATATCGATCTAGTCCTTTGTAAGTTTGCTCCAAGTGTAGCTTCTTTGAACTGCATTTTCTCGAAGCAGTCTGTAATACCCCTGGATGTCTGCTAGTGATCAATTTCTTGCATAAAACATTAAAGTGTTAAACAAGCGAGAATATAATCACCGATAAATGAAAGACAAATTTAAAATATACTAACACTCCTTTGGCGTCCGGCCAACAAAGCTGCTTCCCATCAGCGGGGGGAGCATCAGTTGAAGTATCCCCAGAAGATGGAGTAGAAGATGAACATGTTGCAAAAGAACCTCGACCTCTACCTGCAAGTGGTCTACCTACACCTCGACTCCCTCGAATTGATCGAGTCACTCTAGATGTCCCTGGAGCTCCTAGAGGTGGTCTAAGTAGATATGAAGGTCTAACATCTGAAGATGAAGGCAGAGTCAATGCTGGAGGAGCAGAAGTAGTAGATACTGGAGGAGTAGTAGCAGTAGACACTACAGGAGTAGGAGCAGTAGACACTGGAGGGCGGCTGGATGATGTGAGTGGACTAGATGAAGATGACTGTCCTGTAAAAGAAGATGCAAATGAAGCAAGGACTCCATCACTGGGAGGGATGGAAAGAGGAGGAAGTCCTGCAGTAGTAAAAGCTGGAGGTACTATAGTAGGCGGTGGAGGTGCAGGAGTACCAGTTGCAGCAACTGTAGGAGCAACAGTCGCAACAATCGGCTCTATCGACGTATCAATTGGCATCACCTCCTGGGAAGACTGTGACGGAGTCGAACCAGTACCAATGGTGGGTAGTGGCTGAGAATTAGTGACCAGCTCCTCATCAATAAGCTGGAGCCTCGACGCCGCTTGTCGTGTATGCCTGGCTACCGGTGCAGCAGCCGCTTTATCCTTGCCTCCTCTCATACCTGAACACATAAAAAATAATAAACAATATGTTAGTGAACATAAATAACAAATTATATATTATAATGCATTGAATTATAAGTAACATCATAATGTGAAAGACAAAAATTGTTACATATATTTTAATCAGAGTTATCTACTAGAAGATCAAGTATATCATTTGCTTCTTCTTCATCATCATCTGTAGATGTTTCGTATTCAACTCCTCTTCTTCATCATTTGGTTCAACATCAATAATTTCCTCAAATTCCTGATCAGGGTCAACTAAATCAGGGCATTCATCATCTACTTCAACTTCTTCAACCCCGTTTTCATCTTCCAACTCCTCTTGAAATGGGGGGTACAATGACATCTGATGTCAAAGACTCAGACATGTCAATATTACCCATGGCTTTCACCTTACATATTGCCTCCGAATTTACCCTAGTCTTGTTCTTACTTGGATATGTACAGAAATAAACTTGGGCTGCTAACACAAATGGTTCGTATTTATGAAATTGCCTTCGAGTGTTAACCTCAACAAGTTTATACTTCTTATGAATAATCATTCCTCTGTTTAAAGTTGAATCATACCAATCATAATTGAATAAAATAGTTTTCTTGATTGGTTCACCCATGTACTCTAACTCAACTATCTCCTTCAATCTGCCATAATAATCACTCTCGGAAGCACTGTAGTTTGTCCCTTTAATGCAAACACCACTATTAGAAGTTGCCCGATCACCTCCATGCGAATTAGTATGAAACTTGTACCCATTCACAATATAGCCATTATAAGTAGTGACATGTGTGATTGGACCGTATGCTTAACTTCTAATGTAATCATTTGAAACTTCGTTACGAGGGTCAAGAACCTAAATTCAAAATGAATGTATCTAAGTTAGATAAACATGCAAGGTCCATTTGCTAACATATGGATATACAGGGTAAGTCAAATTACATAATTTTGAAACCATGTTGGAAATAAAGTATCAAGTTTCACATCAACCTCAGCGTCTGAGGTTTCAAGATTCACTGTGCGTAATACCGCAACATATATCCTATTCAATCTAGATGAAGGTGTTAATAAAATGTTATGTATAGATATTAATTATATATTAACTTTATTGTTTATATTTTAACTTTTTACTTCGTATATTCTTCAACTTTCGAATAATTTAAGAGAACATAAGTATGTGCACCTTCATACTCTTTATCCAACAGCAGCCTCATATTTTTCTGACCAATTGGTCTACCAGTAGGCTTGAATATTGATAATCGATCCTCATCATCCTCATAATCGTCCTCAACGGTAACGTCATTCCGACGAACTCACCGAGTGAGTGAAGGTCCCTCGTCTTTAAAGTAAAAAGAAGCAAACTTAGCTGCTTCTTCCATTAAGTATGCGTTCATAATTGAACCTTCAACTTGACTCTTGTTTTTAACTTTTCTCTTAAGCTTTCCTAAGTATCTGTATGCAACAACAAATGTTAAAATCAATGTTCACATGTAAGAGTACTTGTTATGTAATTAATTTATGAAAATATTGATTACCTCTCAAAGGATACATCCATCTGTAATGGACAGGTCCAGCCAACATAGCTTCAAATGGTAGATGCACAGGTAGATGTTCCATGGAATCAAAGAAACTCAGGGGGAATATATGTTGAAGTTTGCATAGAATTAAAGCAATATTTTCATTCAGCCGATCTAAGTCGGCCTCTAGTAGAGATCTCTGAGTCAATTCCTTAAAAAATAATCACAGCTCCGTAATAGGCTCCCAAATTTTATCAAGTAAGAATTCCCTCAATGCAATCGATAAAAGTCTTTGCATAAATATATGACAGTCGTGACTCTTCATTCCAAACTTTCTCAACCTGTTTGCATCAACACATCTTCCCAAATTCGAAGCATAACCATCCAGAGACTTCAGTTCTTTTACCCAATCGAATACTTTTTGCTTTGATTCCTTATCTAGGACATAGGATGCTTTAGGATACTTCCCCGTAAGTTCATCCTTTTCTAATCTAGGGCTATTACAATACTCATTTAATTCATCCCTAGACTTAGCAGTGTCTTTCGTCTTTCCAGGGATGTGCATCACAGTATTGAAAAGATTGTCAAATACATTCTTCTCAACATGAATCACGTCAAGATTATGTCTGACAAGGTTTTTGCTCCAGTAAGGTAGATCACAGAAAATACTTCATTTGTTCCAACCAACTGTCCTCCCAACCACCCCATTCACCGTATCTGCATCAACCTCCGTTACCTTCATCAAACCGATTGAATCCAACTCATTCAAAATCCGATCACCTTTTTTGAACCCCCTAAACCATTTACTAACTCGTTTGTTCTTTCTAAAATTAGTCTTATCCCTTTACCAACTATGGCCCCTTTATAGGAATTTACGGTGGTTGTCAAACCATGATATCTTCCCACTTCTGGTCAGACTGGGAGCATCTGAATCCTCCATGCAATAAGGACATGCTCTCTTCCCAGCCGTACTCCATCCTGATAGCATAGAATACACAGGGAAGTCATTAATCATCCACATCAATGCAGCTCTTATCGTAAAATTATGCTTCCTATCACAGTCATAAGTCTGCACCCCCGTTTCCCACAAATGATTCAGTTCTACAATCAAAGGCTGAAGAAACACATCAATCCTTCCTTTTGGATTCCTCGACCCCGGACACATACAGAATAGTAAGAAACATAAACTCATCCTTCATGCACATACCGGGGGGTAAATTATAAGGCGTCACAATAACAGGCCAAGAAGAGTACTGTTGTCCACTCTACCCAAAGGGTTGGAACTCATCTGCACACAATCCTAGCCTCACATTCCTAACTTCATTTCCAAATTCAGGGAATTCACTATCAAAATGTTTCCATGCCGGAGAATCCGATGGATGACACATCTTTCCTTCTTGCTATATATGTTCCTAACGCCAACGCATATTACCTGCAGTTACCTTGGAGGCATACAGCCTCTGTAATCTAGGAGTAATTGGGAAGTAATGCATCTTCTTATAAGGAATGCGCCTTTTCTTAGAAGACCCCTCTCTTACTGGATTGTACCTCGCCTTAATACATATCTTGCATGAGATAAGTTCACTATCCTTGCCCCAATAAATCATGCACAAATTCTCACAACAATCGATTACCTCAACTGGGAGGCCCAATCCCCGCACAAATTTCTTCATTTTATAGAAATTTGGAGGCATCGAGTTAGGCTTAGGAATCATTTTCTAGATAAAGGCACTCCACTCCTCATACTCTCCCTCATCCATCTGATACCGACACTTCAATTCCGGCATCGTCATAGTAGCAAACAGCGTTGAATAATGCTCATTTCCAGGCCAAACCTCCTGCTCAACAGATCTCATCATTTGATTAAACAGCTGTGCTTCAGGATTTGGATCCCCTTCAACATAGTCCTGATTAAAATGTTCTTCAGGCTGAAAATGATGTTCAGGCTGAAAAACATTTTGATATAACTCTAGCCCAGCGACATCCATAACCATTCTCTGGTAAGCATTAACATTCTCATTATGAAAACCTTCTACATTCACATCCGCAGGGGGTATAAAGTTATACACTATGGGTTCCACTTCACAATGAAAAGTCCACACAGTGTAATTTGGAACAAACCCCTTCTTCGCCAGATGTTGTTTCACAGTCTCAACTTCTCGATACGATTTGTTCTAAAATTTCACTAACTTACACAGACACTTTATCAATTCACCGCTCATACATTCTGGAAGCCGCAGTACAAACTGTATAAATCCGTGCCCAACCATATTCACCCAATCAACTGATATCCTTCCATTCACAACCCTTCCCTCATACATCCAACTACGATCCTCACTCATTTCTTTGACCTTTTTAACATAATTAAATGATAAAATTAAGTTTCGTAATATTCAATTAACGAAACAAATGGTTGAAGCTTCGAAATATTCAATTAGTTTAATTATGATAATAAAATGGTGCAATAAGTTCGATATATATATATATATATATATATATATATATATATCTCCTAATTAAACTAATTCAAATCCTCAACCATTCAAATAATATTAATCATATATATTCAATTTACATTCATTTTCGGGTTGATATATGCAATGCATCCTAAAAACCTTGCCTACCTGCTTATTAAAGCAAGCACTTCAAAGGTTTGGCCCTATCTCATTTGTGAAATTAACATCTATAACTTATCACGATATATGAAAACAAAAGAATTTCGGGCAGCCTTCCGGCATGGTTCTCTAGATGCACGATTGATTATATATGCCGAATAATGTATAGAATCAAATAAATGATTCAAACATTACTCGGCATATATAAAAATATGCATCCAAAGAACAACTAACCAGTAAAAGGCACCCGAAATTCTAATCATTCTCATATATTTTCAACCATGATAAATTAAATAAATGTCAAGTTCTCGAACGGTCCACTAGGACAATCCAATATCCTAGAATTACATCTAAGGCTACTGGACGAGAATTCTACGGTTCCACTACATGATCGAGTTAAAATGACCGGTAACAATCATTTTAACTATAAATTCAAAGTTTGTTATACAATTTTACTTTAATTAGATTGAATTACGTTATCAATCAACGCATTTACGATACAATCGATTTAGATTTGAAATTTAGCAAACTCGGTTGCAAGGCCAATGCAAACCAAGTAATTTATTCAATCGGTGTAAGGAAGATGCATACAAATCGGATCAACAATTTACTTAACTTTATTCATTCATTCCAGGGAAGATGCGAATGAATGTACCAAAGTTTTAATAAATTTTATAATTAATTTAAAGTTTATATACTTTTGGAGTTCAAATTTTTTGATGCAAGGAGGATGTAATCGAACTATGATTTTATTTCAGTTCTTTTTTATGTCACCTATAGTCTCTAACCTATTTTAAATCTAAAGTAAGATCTACCAAAATTTCGACAGAATCTCACATATATATATAGGTATCTCCCCAAAATATGGTGTCATTCCTGCAAAAAAAAAAAAAATACACTTCTATGCTTTCTCACAATGCTGGGCCTATCAAAAATTACCCAAACTCGTCACAAATGTCACAAACCTAATCTAGCAGCACATGCATATTAACCAACCTAAATCAAACAGCACATGCATATATATTAATCAACCTAAATCTATCAGCACATGCATGTTATCCAACCTAAATCTAACAGCACACAAATATTATCCAACCTAAATATAACACAACATGTATATTAACCAACCTAAATCTAACAGTACACACATATATATTAACAAACCTAAATCTAACTAAACATGCATAAATATATACTATATAAATCCACAAACATGCATTTAATTAATATTCATAAAATTACACATGTTACATAAATAATGAAAAAAATTAGAAGACTTACTTGCTTG
>CANYLF011650460.1:0-11505 GCA_948193215.1 Bocquillonia castaneifolia | reverse complement strand
AACACCTTAAGAATAATATGCAACGCATAATAGGGTTTTGCATAAGCAAAAATTCAAAAATTCTCATTCACCTTCTTTATGGACTAAAAAGATAGCTTTATATAGTGTTTAAAACAATTCCTAACCTTAATGGGTTTGGTTAGGCGGCTGCCTATTAAACAAAAAGGAAACAAATCAAAAACCTAAACCTATTTGGAAACTAAAACCTAACATATTACAACCCTGACTTTGTGACCTGATTTCATTCCCCTTAGAGACCTCCTATGAAAATTAGTAAAACATATGAATTGTAGATCTTGAAGTCCTCTTTCCAACGCATTTTTGAATCGCATCAATTGTAGTTGCGTAGCAAAAGTTATAGCCCGAACAAGCTTATGTTCTCAGTAAATCCGATTTTAACTTTCTAATTAGATTTGGCTTGATTATGTGGCTGCCCCCTTTAAAAGAAGGCTAGTGTTTCGTCCTTCCTACATATTGACCCTTTGAGGTTGACTTGTTGACCACCTTGACCATTGACCTTGACCACTTCAATTGACTTTGACTTTGACTTTGACTTTGACTTGTTGACTTTCTTAACTTTGTAGATTATGCTTGCTAGAAAAGCTAACAACCTTATTTTCATCACACTATTGTCACCATAATATTGCCATTGTCAATATTGCCATCTTACCATTGCCATTGTCAATCTTGACCAAAATATGATCCATATTTGAATTCAATCTTCACGAATTCGAATTGCAAGACTCTATATTATGAATTCAAAACTTGCCATCTTGGATCACATCATTCCCCCTTTCTTGAAAAATGATTCATCCTCGAATCATCACTTGCATATTCCTTAGACAATACTCACATAAAACAAAGACAGCCCTTTTGTTCATAATTACACGACCTCTACCTTTGTAGAATTTGAGTAATAAAAATAATGCATAAACAAAACTAAATTTACTCTCATCTACTTATATGAATTTCAACACAAAGAAACAATTATAATCAAGTAAATCAAATTGAAATTCATGTAGAATGACAAACTCCACGTGATCAACATGCAAAACCAACTCCTCTTGTTTATCTTCAAAAGTTGCTTGAATAGACACATCCTAAATTGGTGGTATTGAAACTTAGTCATAAACTTGAATCACCTCTTGCTCAATAACAACCACATCTTGCGGAACTGAATTTTCAACCAATACATCCTCTTGTTCAAGGACTGAACATGGTGGAATTTCATCAACTAAAACAACATCATCACCAAACAATGGACCTTCCTCACCATTGCAAACTATAGACTCACAATCAAATTCAGATTCAACACAAGAACTTGAATTCAATGTTTCAACCTTATGCTCATCTATAGTTTCATATGCATCATAAAGAGGTTGTAGAATATTTTTAGTCTCTTCTTATTTTTTAACTCGATCACAGAAGTCTAGAATAGCATCCAAAATAGAATCTTGTTTATCATCATTTTCATGAATTGATTTTACAAGCTTAGACTTTGAAGAACAAACACTTTTAGAACCCCACAAATAATCATAATTAGAATAATAATAATCTCTACGTGATTGTTCAAACTCTTCACGGCTATACATGATTAACGCAAGAAAGAAAGTTTCACTCCCTTACGTGTTTACTCTCAAGAATTAGATGTTCATAAGAAACTCCTTGAAAATAAACCAAATAAAGTTTCATAGACATAATAAAGACTCCAATGAACCAAATTGGGTACAGAATTTGCAATCTAGGGTTTTTGAATTTAAAAAAAAATACATTGGGGCAGAATTAAATCAATTCAATTCGCACCAAACAATTCAAAAAAAAAATATTTAAGTAGAATATTTACGGACAAAAATCTATATTTTTTAAATACTAGAAATTTTGAACACTACTACAATCAATCAAATAAGGTTGCGGATTCAAAAATTACAATCCCACAACACACAAGAACAACACAATGCAATCAGCCTTGTACTTGACAAATTGCGGACTCAAACAAGGAAGAAAAGATGTGGACAGTTTTAAGAAAAAAAGATTGCATAATAGAAAAGAATTAGAAAGAAAAACTAACCAAACATACAAGTTTGTCTCTGATACCAAATGATACGAACTCGAACTTCAATGGATACATTCAAACACAAATTGGAATCAAAGCTTGAATACAAACTGAATTGATCAACTCCAAAGCAAAGGAATTACCCAAAACAATAAGTTAGAATTCGTCGCCCAAGAATCTAACTTAAATGTTTGCAATTGAAACAGAACTATCACCCTTAGTTATATGAAACTAAAATCAATAAATTTAATGAAAGATAGAGTAGAAATTAAAGTAAGCATAGCTTAATTTTAAGAAATTCAAAAGGAACACCTCAAGAATAACATGCAACGCATAATAGGGTTTTGCATAATCAAAAATTCAAAAATTCCCATTCACTTTCTTTATGGATGAAATACATAGCTTTATATAGTGTTTAAAAACAATTCCTAACCCTAATGGGTTTGGTTAGGTGGCTGCCTATTAAACAAAAAGGAGACAAATCAAAAACCTAAACCTATTTGGAAACTAAAAGCTGACAGATTACTACCCTAACGTTGCGACCTGATTTCGTCCCCTTTAGAGACCTCTAATGAAAATTAGTAAAACATATGAATTATAGATCTTGAAGTCCTCTTTCCAATGCATTTTGAATCGCATCAATCGGTGTTGTGTAGCAAGCTGATGTGCTCAGTAAATCTGATTTTAACCTCTTAATTGGATTTGGCTTGATTTATGTGGCTGCCCCCTTTAAAAGCAAGCTAGGGTTTCGTCCTTCCTCTATATTGACCCTTTGAGGTTGACTTGTTGACCCCCTTGACCATTGACCTTGACCACTTGAGTTGACTTTGACTTTGACTTGTTGACTTTCTTGACTTTGTAGATTATGCTTGCTAGAGAAGCTAACAACCTTATTTTCATCACACCATTGTCACCATAAGATTGCCATTGTCAATATTCCCATCTTACCATTGCCATTGTCAATCTTGACCAAAATATGCTCCATATTTGAATTCAATCTTCATGAATTTGAATTGCAAAACTTCATGTTATGAATTCAGTCTAGAGGACATGTGATGTCCAAGACTAAACGTGCTGCATTAGAGATTTCTGGCGGTTGGACCAACTTTCTCCTATCTAAGACCGAGGAGTCGATCTGCTGGCATTGTCCATGGTGGAAATTGAGCTTCGTCACTACTTCTGTGATAGACAACTATGTGCAGATTGCTAGCTTTGGTACTATCACCTTTTATACGCCATCCAGAGTTTGTAGGCAGTATGGCAGGGCTCAAGGAGTATTACATCCTATTCCATCTTTCACACCTTATGCTGTTACCCCATTCTTCTTGAGGGAGATCCATTATCGCTGGGCTAGTAGATCTTTTGCAAAGAATCTAAGCTTTACCCATGGACCAACTACTGATGATGAATACAAGGCTTGGGTTGATTTGGTAAGTGCTACTGTTGACCCGTTCATGTCATTGAAAACATGGATCTCATGGTATGGCTTTATTTACAGGTTGAGCTATCAGATGATGAAGGCAAAGGTGATGAACTGTATGCTTCAAGTAACAGAAATAATGCAAAAAGAGCAAAAGAGGATGCAAGGAAGGAAATGAATGCAAGCTTTGATAATATCAAGTGCCTAAAGAAGCACAAGAAGAATTAGGTCTCATAACCATTTCATTTATTCATGCAATGTTTTAGATTTTTAGTTATGCAGACATAGAATCAAGCACTATAAGAAAGTTTGACACTTTTCTTTTACAAAAGGTTCATTTTATTAATATTAGCACAATAAGTGTACTTTAGCTTTTACACTTGATATTACTGCTTCATTACTTTCTTCTCTCATTGCCTTAACTTTTGCCTAGACTGCCTCTTTGTGAGGTTTTCACCCTAGCAGGCTTTTTGCCCTAATTTTTCCCTAGAATGCCTTTTTGCAAGGTTTTCATTCTAGAGGGCTCCCTTATTTTACATGAGTCGTCCAAATGGGTTTTCAGCTCATCGAGATTCATTATTTTCACACATTTTTCTAAAGGTAGTATTTTTTTAAGATGGTCCATGTTTATGGGTTGATCCGAAATCCTCACAGCTCCCTTAAACATGATCTTCATAACCATATACGGACCTTCCCAATTGGGCTTGAACTTTCCTCGAGGATCAAATGTAATGGGCCTGGCTTGCTTCAACACCCAATCTCCTTCTTTGATTGGCCTAACTCTGACTCCCTTGTTGAAAGCCCTTGCTATTCTTTGCTGATACACTTGCATATGAAGCAAAGCTTTCTTCCTTATTTCCTCAAAAGACAACAGCTGCTTGTATCTTGCTTCAGCCTATTGTGCTTTAGGGATTTGAGCTTCTAGTACTACTATCAATGATTGAACTTGGGACTCAATTATCATTACCGCCTCACCTATAAACACCAATGAGTATAGTGTTTCCCTTGTTGCACTTCATACGGTTATGTTGTAACCTATGATTGCAAAAGGTAGTTTATCTGCCCAATCCTTGTAGGTCTTCACCATCTTGGCCAAGATCTTTTTAATAGTCTTGTTAGATGCTTCAACTGCTCCATTAGCTTGTGGCCTGTAGGGTGAGGACTTGTGACGCTCAATCCTTTCCTTTTCTAGTAAATCTACAGTTTCTGCTTGGAATTGCACACCATTCTCTAAAACGATGTGATGTGGTTTCCCAAACCGGTTGATGAGCTTCTTATTGATGAATTCAACCATACCCTTTGCAGTGATAGTAGGCAGTGAGACGGCTTCCACATACCTCAAAAAGTATTCAATAGCTACCACAATGTACTTATGACCATTGGAACCTGTCAGCCTTATTTCTTCGATGATGTCTATCCCCTAAGTTGAGTATGGCCAAGGACATTAAAATCCCTATGGCAACAGAATTGGTGTAAAAATAAAAATTAAAATTCAAAACTTTAAAGAAGATAGGTAGAGAAGAAGAGAAGAGAACACAAGAGATTTATAGTGGTTCGGACAACAAATGTCCTACATCCACTTCCCAACACATAATTGGGTATTCCACTAATCTTCAACAAGATTAGAATAAGAGTTTTCACAAGCTAACTCACAACTTAGTGTTTGCAAGGCTCACACCAAACCTTTACAAGAGTTTTTCTAAGGGTCACTCAAAAACCTTACTCAAGTGTTTTTATGGCTTAAACTCAAACCAAAACCCATGTGTTTTCAAGGTACACACTTAAACCTTTCCTTGTGTTTTAGTGTCTCTCACACAATACAAAAATAAATTAAAGATTATAAGAAGAAGAATGAAGGTTTTTTGCTCACAATTACAACATAAACTTTCAAATAAATTATGGAAATTGTAACTCTTAATTGCTAGTCTTTCTTCAATCTCTTGTATTTTTTGGATGCCTCAAATACCTCCTTTTATAGGCAAGAAATCAGAAATGGCCGTTCTCAATCAACCAAGAAACTCAAACTTGATTGGTGAGGCTCCATTCTTCAAGGCTGTCAGCTTACTTGACAAATGTGGCATGTCTCCTTCAAAATTCAATATCTCTAGATTTGATCGTTGAAAAATTATGATTCCTTTTTTGTTAGAAACTAGAGATCTATACCTTTTCAACAATATATGGCACGTTTTCTTCAGATTTATAGATCTTTTGGAATAATTCAAACAATGGATGCCTAAGCATGTGACTTGCAGCTAGAGTAGTCTGTATTCAAACAAGAATATCTCTTTGTAGAAAATTCAAACTGCTCCACCGTTTTTTTCCATTGAAAAGTAGACTTCAAGAGCTTTAACTCCACAAAATTTCAAGTTAAAACAATTTTTCTACAATTTTTGGCATAAGTTTGAAGACAACCTATGTGTTCAGTCCCTTGTCTGACAGCATGACCATAAATCACTCAAAAATTCATATCTTTAATTTTTTAACTCCAAAAATTCAAATAAAATTTTTTTTGAACACTAGACTTATTGGGCTTTTAATTCATATATAATTTATAATATGATTATTGCCCAATTAGTGCAGTTAATTCATTTAATTAAGCTCATCCGAAATTGACTCTACACATTTAGTTTTCCTTAAGTTCTAAACTTCCAATATACCATGTTCAATGTGCATAAATTGTAGGTTTAATTAGCCCATGACATATTTCATCTTCTTACTCTATGTCTTTAACTTTTAACTCAAAAACGCTCACCAATTAACCCAAGTGTTTTATGAGGTTTACACTTGAACCCATCCACCTAACCTAACCATTATCCCAAGTGTTTTAATAAGGTTTACACTTGAACCTAACCTCCTAAACTAAAACACCATCATCCCAAGTGTTTTAATAAGGTTTACACTTGAACCTATCCACCTAAACTAAAAACACTCATCAAAGCTCATTACCTTTGTTAAGGCGTGACCACATCTAAAAAAGGTTTAGTTAAAAAAACAACAAACAGAATACAATTATCGTTAAGGTGTGACCACGTCTTATGACAATTGATCCTCTAGCCCCTTTATTAGTTTGGATCTAAAAAGCCCTTAAAAGAGTCTTCATTAAATGTACTTATGCAATTGCATTATATTCATCACCTATAAACACACTTAGCAAATGCATTAGTTTCACTAATCTTTTTTTATCATCAAAATCATAATTGGAATCTTAGGTCCTTGGGGCTAATAGAGATGTTAAATTGTAAAGCTCGATTGGTGGCAAATGTATCTTATTCCCGTGTAATTAACACTCATGGCACTTTCTAACCATGTTGATATAATCTCTATCCATTTTATCCCAGTAGAATCCATGCCTGACTATCTTCTTTGCTAAGGTATGTCCGCTCATGTGGGGTCCACACACTCTTACATGAATCTCCTTCATGACTTCTTTTGCTTCATTCTGATCAAGGCATCGAAGTAGTATCCCATTCAAAGCCCTTCTATAGAGTATCCCCTCATGGTGAGTGTCGCTTCTTAAACTGATCCTTATGGCATGTTTCTGCTTCCTATTAGCTCCTTCTAGACATTCCCTTTTTTCTAGGAATTTTAGAATTTCATAGAACCTCTACTTCTCCCTAGGCCCATTCATAATCATTACCCGTTCACCTTGATAGTAGGGGATTCTAGCTCTACACATCACTAGAGGTTTCATAGCTACATCTCTAGGATTGTCCCACATGGACGCCAAAGTTACCAATGCGTCTAGCATTTGATTCTCCTCCCTTGGCAGATGTGCAAAGGTACAATTAGAAATACTCATAGTGAGTATCTGAATGTACTCTGCATAAGGCTTTAGTTTCTCATCTTTCACTTCCTAGTTTTTTGAAGCTTGATTAATGAATCTCCATACACTGTGAGGTTCCTAACACCTGCTATAATGGCTGCTTCTATCCCAAAGACATATGCTTCATATTCATCCATGTTATTAGTGACTTTGAAATCTAACTTCTTAGCTAAAGGAATACTTTCTCCTTCAGGCATGATTAGGATTGCCCCCACTCCAGCTTCTTTGTGGTTCACTACTCCGTCAAAGTATAGCTTCCATCCGTCCGCCTCTATCAGATTAAGTGACTCATCTGGAAATTCATACTCACACATTTCTTGCCCATCTAATGGATTAAGAGCTAGAAACTCTGCTACTGCTCTCCCCTTGATAGTCTTCTTGGTCAAGTATTATATGTCAAACTCAGTCAGTAATACCAACCATTTAGTGAGCTTCCCTATTAACACTGGCGCTTCATACAGGTAACGTAGCGGATCACCTTTTGCCATAGCTTGAACCTGATAGGGCTGATAATAGTGCCTTAGCTTCCGTGTTGTCCATATTACTGCCAAGCAAGTCTTCTGAACAATGTCATATTTCGCTTCATAAGATAACAGCTTCCTACTAAGGTAGTAGATAGCATGTTCTATTCCATCTTCATTTTCTTCGGGAACCATCGCTCCTATAGCATCAGCCTCCAAGGCCAAGTACAATATTAATGGTCTCTCTGCCCTGGGAGGTTGGAGGACAGGTGGATTCATTAAATACTGCTTAATCGTGTCAAATGCTTTCTGACATTGTTCGTCCCATTCACTCTTCTGATCCTTTCTGAGTAGCTTGAAAATGGGCTCACATATCGTAGTTAATCTGGAGATAAACCTACTGATGTACTGAATCTTCCCTAGGAATCCTCTAACTCCTTCTCAATTTTTGAAATTGGCATCTCTTGAATAGCTTTTACCTTATCTGGATCAACCTCAATCCCTTTCTGGCTTACAATGTGTCCCAAGAGCTTTCCAGAAGTTACTCCAAAATACATTTCTTCGGGTTAAGCCTGAGGTTGTACTTTTCAACTCGTGCCAAGAATCTATCTAAAGCTTTAAAGTAATCTTCCCTAGTTACTGACTTAACCATCATGTGATTTACATAAACTTCGATCTCCTTGTGCATCATATCATGGAATAAGATTGTAACCATCCTTTGGTAGGTTGCCCTCGCATTCTTGAGTTCAAAAGGCATGATCTTGTAGCAGTAAACACCGCATTTGGTGATGAACGTTGTTTTAATTTTATCTACGAGTACCATCATTATCTGGTTATAGCCAATGAAGCCATCCATAAAGGAATTCATGGCGCTTGTAGCTACACTATCAATCAGAACATCAATATGAGGTAAGGGGAAATTTTCCTTTGGTGATGCTTTGTTAAAATCCCTGTAGTCTACACACATTCTGACCCTTCCATCCTTCTTGGCGACTGGAACTATGTTGGCCAACCATTCTGGGTAAGTGACGACTTCTAAGAATCTATCCTTGATTTGCTTTTCAACTTCCTCTTTAATTAGCAATGCCCATTCTGGTCTGAGTCTTCGAAGCTTCTGCTTGACTGGTTTCTTGGTGGGATCTATAGGGATACGATGTTCAGTGATCGTCCTGTTACTGACTGGCATGTCATCATAGGTCCATGCAAATACACCTTTCTTTCATTTAATATTTTTTCAAATTTTTCTCTCTCGTTAGCAGTAATATCAAATGCATGAGTTATTTCCTTTTGTTGTTCTTTTGTGCCAATATTAATAGAATGTGTTTGCTTAGAATTAATGTCAAAAATGCTTATGGTGTGATCTATGCAATGCACAGTGCCATCAGGTAAAACGTCACACAAGTAAGCGAAATTGGTGTTCATATCATTGACCTTAGAAAGAAAAACAGAATCATCCTCAAACAGATCGGACGTTATTACATAAATTTCAGAAGTTTCATAAAACAAATTAACTAAAGAGCTCTCTATGAACTCATCTAACTCAGAGACCACAACAGCATCCTTAGGGTTGATCAACTCTTCTATCTTCATGTCTTGGATTCCCTCAAGCAGAATCTTCTCCACGGCATGTACATTTAACAAGTCTTTGAAGATTTCGAAGTCAGGCACTTAAATCTTCCCCACGTCTACATGTTCAATCTTCCCTGGATAAATAGTACCACTCTCTGGAATAGAGAAATCTTCAACAATCTTGCCATCTTTAGCCATCTTTTCTCCCTTATAACCTAAGCCTTCCTTACTTGTTTGCATCTTGAAGTCAGGCAGCTGCGCGATACCCTGTTGGTTCTTCCCCAACCCCAATGTAGGCAAGTAATCCATCTTCTTCATCATCTGATTAACCGTGGGGTTACTTGGTTCATCAAAAATACCATAATCTGGAAGCCCATAGGTGCAATGATTCCTTGGGGAGTAGCTTTCAATACTGCAACTAATGTAGCAGATTCAGCCGAAATGGTCAGGACTTCATCCTGGTAGGGAAACTTGATCTTTTAATGAACCGTGAATGGTACCCCTCCCAAAGCATGGAATCAAGGTCGACCAAGAAGGGCAGCAAAGGTCATAGGAATGTCTAGCATAGTGAACTCAACTTCCGAAACATTAGGACCAGTTTTAACCTTTGCAATAAATGTGCCTTCAACTGCCCTCTTACAATCATCATAAGCCCGGATAACCAAGTCGAATGGCTTCAAATCTTCTCTAGCTATCCCCATCTTAGAAAGAAGCATAGATGGGCAGATATTAATAGATGAACCGTCATCAACCATGACACAAGAAGTTCTCTTCCCATTCACTTCAGCTGCAATGAACAAGGCTTTATTATGATCCTCTCCTTCTAAAGGTAAGTCTTCATCAGAGAAAGTTATCTCCCCTTTTTTCCTTTTAGTCATGAGTCTCACCACTTCATTTGGAGCAGTGGTTTCAGGAACTGGTATCTAAGTTAAAGCCTTAACTAATGCCTGCCTATGAGACTTAGAGGAAACAAGCAAGTCCCATATCCTTGCATTAGTCTTGGTCTTCTTGAGTTCCTCAATTACAATATTAATCAAGGCAGTTTCCTCTATCACCTCTTTCCCAGGCTCCTTGTCAACTTCCTTTTGCTTACCCAAATCCTTCCTTTGAAAATCTCTCCTACTTCTAGTAAACAGAGAGGGTTCAGAATCGATAATTTGCATCACATTATCGATTTCAAGTTCGTCTTCATCTGAGCTGTACCAAGCATTAAACTTAAAGCAATCTTTTATCTTCCTGTCTTTCCTAGCCTTAATAGCATAGGAATCAACCTCATCCTTTAGGAATGGGACTTTCTTGTCAATTTCATCATATAAGGCATGGATATCCTGCCCAATACCGGTTGGCACATCTTCCTTATCTAAGAACTTTTGCCAAGCATCACCTCTATCCCAATCCTTCATATGCTCACCCCAGTTCTTAGGCCATGGTATGTCTTTGTCATAGACGTCAAACTCTAGACCCTAGGTTGGTTCAATCTCACCAAGAGATCTTCTACATATTCTTGCCTTAATTCAGGCTCATTATGCACATCTTGAAAGAAATCCCATGCCTTCTTAAGAGCTTCCTCTTCTTCAGCTGAACCATAGTCAATAGAACCCCATTTCTCATCCAAGTCTAGCCTTAATAACATAGGAATCAACCTCATCCTTTGGGAATGGGATTTTCTTGTCAATTTCATCATATAAGGCATGGATATCCTGCCCAATACCGGTTGGCACATCTTCCTTATCTAGGAACTTTTGCCAAGCGTCACCTCTATCCCAATCCTTCATATGCTCACCCCAGTTCTTAGGCCATGGTATGTCTTTGTCATAGACGTCAAACTCTGGACCCCAGGTTGGTTCAATCTCACCAAGAGATCTTCTACATATTCTTGCCTTAATTCAGGCTCATTATGCACATCTTGAAAGAAATCCCACGCCTTCTTAAGAGCTTCCTCTTCTTCAGCTGAACCATAGTCAATAGAACCCCATATCTCATCCAAGTCTTCATCAGTGAAAGAGGCCCATACCTTATCTTCTTTCACACCTGAGTTAATGCAGCCAATTCTATTTGGTGGAGGAACATTGTTGTAGGTAGGCAATGGGTTATTTTTAGTGCTTGGTTTCTTAGAATCAGGGTCCATGACTTTCCTTTCATCTATGAGGTCTTGAATGGAGTGTTTGAGCTTAATGCA
>CANYLF011650170.1:0-13452 GCA_948193215.1 Bocquillonia castaneifolia | reverse complement strand
TGCTAGTTTTCCCACGAGCTCGTGTACCTCTCGGGAAGTTTGGCTGATTTTCGTGTTTTTCACAACGATCACTGTTCATTTCACAACGATCGTTGTAAAATTCACAACGATCGTTGCACTATTCACAACGATCGTTGCAACCTTATTTTCAGAGAAAAATTTATTTTCGAAGGAAATTTTCAATTGGATTTTAATTTATGATTAGTTACTATGATTATACATATTAATGCGTATTAAATGGTGTTGGATTCGGGTCGTTACAGTCCAGGCCCGCTTAAGTCCGCTCGTCTTGGGTGGGCTTGAACACCATATTTCCTATAAAAAGTCCTGTCCGAACCTAAGCCCTCATTAGTCCCAAATTTTTACGAGCAGGCTTGAGCTTCGAATTTTATTAAAAATATAACATAGGTAGGCCTAAAAATCCCGGCCCGAGTCTGAAAATACCCGGCCTATATACGGGGCTTGGAAACTTAAAGTTAGGCCCAAACCAAGCCCGAGCTGGACTTGGGTTTAGTCATTTAAGAGTCATGCCCGATTAGACTCGGTCCGAGCCATCAGGCCTGGCCCATGAACAGGTCTACCAACAGTGGTTTCTCAAGCCCTTTGAAGTCAGACTAATTCACTGCGAAAGAGCCGACGCCCAACTGAAATCCCTTTCCCAGTGAAGGTGAAGGTGAGGTTCAAACTCAATATTTTATCAAGTGACCAAAAGGCTTTTAATCAACTGTATCAACCATTCGTTGGTTGACTAAATGTTTTTCTCTTCTAGATTCACTGAAAATATACTTTTACGTTAATATAGAATGGATAGTTCTTCCATGATTTTTTACATGCATAAAATTTTAATTTTTAGAGCTGTAAACAATGAAAGGAAAGCAAAAAGCAACTTGATATGAGATATTATTTATTATTAAAATTTATATATTCTCACAATTTTGTGATTTTAATTTTTTTCACTTTTTAAATTTCTTTCCACTTGTATAGTAATTTTCTCTATATTTTTACTTTGATTGTTATCCAATTCTGTTATTTTTTCAATTGTCTTGCAATAATTTTTTTTTAATTTTGCAGCAATTTTATTATAGTGCTATATATTTTTTTAATAGGCAGTGAACTACCGGAGTATCACAGGCTCCGTTTTACGGTTGCCCAGACTTATCTCCAACAGAGAGAAGCTCCATCTCTCTTCCAACTAGGGTAAGCCTTGAGCTCGAGATCTCTCTTGATTGGAGCTGCCTTGTACCAGTGGCTTTACTGATGGACAAACGCCCCGTTGGTTTATAGTGCTATAAATAATATGCAATTCTGAACTATTCCATCTTAGTTAATTTACAGTTGATTTTCAGTCAATTTTAGGTTTTTTTATAAATATTGTAATTTTATCAGCTTTGATATTCGATTTCTTAAAAGTGAAATTTATTAGATATTCAATTCTATAATTTCAACTCCATTATATTTTATAGTTTCTAATAATTTTTTTATTCTACGGTAATTTTATCATAATTCTGCATTATATTTTCAAATCCACAACTTTTCCGTTTTAGTTGATTTACGGTTTTTTCAGTTGAGTTTCAATCAATTTTAGGTTATTTTTTTTGTAACTGTTGCAATTTTATTAGCTCTGGTATTTTTTTTTAAAAAGTGAATTTATTAGATATCCAATTCTATAATTTTTTTTAATAATTATGGATGTGTTTCCACAAATTGTGTAATTACATTGAGATTTGTTTATACTATTATATACTTTTTTTTCCATTTTAAAGTAATTCCTTGTCACAACCCAAACCTGGGTTACGTGATCGGTGTTAGGGAACGGGAAAGCTATATGCTACCGGAACCCGTAGTTAGCCCAATACCTGTTAAATATCATATGTCATCATAACATACCAGAATTATCTATTCTGGTTTTACAAAATAATATAAACCTGCTCAAATCAGACATATAATTAATCCATAAAATTAGCTGATATTATAATATAGCCAGCATACTAGCTGGAGCCTCACTGGCTATCACCATCCATCGTAGATATAAAACATTCATAGGTAATATAATATAACGTCATTATGATAATACATGTCTGATGAAATCCATAAATATAACATCCTAACACAAAGACGATACTACTGCAGCCACTAGAGTACATACATCTGAATACTAGTACTGAAACATACTCAAAATAGTAGGTGAAAAAGAAGACCGGTGAAGAGACTTTCTGACAGAGGTTTGAAGGGAATCCTGAAAAAATTAAATTGATAGGAATCAGACCTCACTGAGTGAATTGATAGCATATTTATGAAATGCAACCTAGGTCATACGCAAGCACACAATATAGTACTACATATAATATTATAATATACATATATATATATATATATATATATATATATATATATATATATAGACACACACACAATCATATAGATGAATGCAATAATTAAATCATAAAAGGAGGAGGACTGAAGTACAACTCCTAGTTTCCCTCTAAAACCCCATAATAAATTTGTTTCTCTTAGTTCCAAATAATTTCTCTTAATCCAAAATATTCGTCTGGCGCCCGAGATCCACAACCGAGCAAGCCCTAGACATTTGCTATAACTGTCACCCGAGATCCACAATCGAGTAAGCCACAGTTATAATAAACAATGAAGGATCAGCGTCCGAGATCCACAACCGAGCAAGCCCCGTCCTTAAAATCAAATTCAAATATACACACCTGACTCCTGTGTGCACACAGCCTGGTGACACCCACCAGGTAGCTCATCCCACAACCATCCTCCATCCAGCACATCACATTTACATTACAGCATATATAACATCGCAATATACATATGCATAATATACATGAACATACATAGATACATATAACTTAAATATACTTATTATTATATGAATATATGTTAAATGATAGTAATGTACATGTTTACATTGGATGATTATGATAAAACATTAATGGAATGAAATGAATGCAATTCTACGTGCAAATCATAAATATGCAATTAACTCACAGCAAGAACGACCGCCTCCCTGCGCTCCGGAACTATCGCCTCTGCCTCTGGCTCGACTGCTCTCTGCAGAATATGAAGATTATAATTTTGATAAAGAATATAACCTAATTACTTCTAGATTATTATTTAAGGATTAAACATATATTGTCAACCTATAACTTAAAACGTATTATACAACTTATTCCATTTAACTCGATATCACGTTTTATGAGAAAATTCTATCAAAAATTCGACAGAACCTCCCCTGTAAAACGGACATCTCTCGACCGAAGTGGAGCACAGCAAGAACGACCGCCTCCCTACTCTCCGGAACTATCGCCTTTGCCTCTGGCTCGACTGCTCTCTGCAGAATATGAAGATTATAATTTTGATAAAGAATATAACCTAATTCCTAATTACTTCTAGATTACTATTTAAGGATTAAACATATATTGTCAACCTATAACTTAAAACGTATTATAAAACTTATTCCATTTAACTCGATATCACGTTTTATGAGAAAATTCTATCAAAAATTTGACAGAACCTCCCCTGTAAAATGGACATCTCTCCGCCGAAGTGGAGCCCATCCTGTAAATAAACAACACTTCTATAATCACCAACAATTGTCGGATCTACCAAATTATCCGAACTTGCTAAACACATCAATTATATCATTAACCAACATCATTATCAATATTTATACCTTATCCAACTTATCACACTATTAATATCTATCAATTATACTCATTCAAAGTCTGATCAGTCCTTAACAGTCCAAATGCCAATAATTTCATTAAACGGTCTAACGGTCCTAAAATTCAATTTAATTAGTTCGGTTATTAAATTAATCCAATTCGATATAATTATAACATATATTACATGCTTATAGCATATAAATTATACAAACAATCAAATTAGACGTGTAACACCTAAAACGATAAATTCCATAAACTGCTATTTTACTTACGGGATTTTTAATTTAAAAACTATAAAGAATTAGACCGACATACAGTTATGAAATTTGCTTAGAATATTTTTCTCTAATTTTTAAAATTATTTTCGGGCTTATCGGGGGTGGGACCCACTGCCACCGCAGACAGCGGTGCGTGGGATTCACCTCCCACCGTCATTGGTGGCCGGAAAGCCACCCAGCCACCCAAAATGGTCCAAAAAGCAATGAAACTCATCCCTCAAGCCTTCTATGTCCTCCACGCGCCACCAAACATTGCAGATACTCCGGATCGAGCTGAAAAGATCGATGGCGGCGAGAACGGTCTTCGCCTCCGTTCAACGTTCAACGATGGTCATTAAGGTCACGATTGGTGTCAAATCCACTCTATACAGGCCGATCTACAACCTGGTAACCTCCATTCACGTTAAAATCGACCGGAGCATAAAGAATCATGTCGGCCTTGGAGACCGAAGCTTCGAGCTTTGATTTCTCCCACCACCATCGACGGCTGCAAACAAGGAGGATATAGTCTTATAGGAAATTGAAAGGGTTTTAATTTGGAATATGGCTCGTCACCGGAGATGTCGGTGATGAATGAAGCGGTAAAGGGTGTCGGGGTTACTGTAGCTATACGAGAGAAATATGAGGGCTTAACAGTAGTTTTCTAGGAAAGTTTGTCTCCCAAATTAGTCCCTAGTAGATTAGGCTTATATATATAACAAGTTTTTAGGCTTTGCAAACAAGTCCTTTTCTTTAATTAAAAGTTATCCTTAACTCAGTTTTGTCCCAAATTTTTATGGTAAGCTCGGGAATGTATTTAACACGTCCACACAAAATTTGAGCTCAAACGGACATTATTAACTATTATTTTTAATTTTAGATGATTAATGCTTAATTAATCAATTCCCAAGTTTGAAATTAAATTAACGAGGATTACGGGTATTACATTCTCCCCACCTTAAGATAAACTCGTCCTCGAATTTAAAAACATACCTCATTATAGGAATAAGTTGAAAAACTAATCCCGTATGTCCTGTTCCAGCTCACAGGTGCAATCTTCAACAGAATGGTTTCTCCAAACTACTTTTACCATCGGGATTGACTTGGATCTCAACTGCCTCACTTGATGATTAATCACAGTTACTGGATATTCATCATATGCCAAATCCTCCCCAATCTCAATGTCATCTATCTGGATCACATGTGATGGGTCAGAAATGTACTTTCTCAACATGGATACATGAAAGACCGGGTGTATTCTAGACAACTCTGGTGGTAAGGCCAATCTATAAGCCATATCACTAACTCTAGCCTTGATTTCATATGGTCCCACATATCTAGGTGCCAATTTTCCCTTCTTGCTAAACCTTATCGCCCCCTTCATGGGTGACACCTTTATAAATGCCCAATCACCAACATCAAAAGAAATATCCTTTCTCCTAGGATCTGCATAACTCTTCTGTCAGCTGAAAGCTGTCTTCAACCTCTACTAGATTAATGGAACCCTTTCAGAAGTAATCTGAACCAACTCAGGTCCAGAAAGTTACCTCTCACCAATATCCCAATACAAAGGGAATCTGCACTTCCTGCCATTTAATGCTTCAAACGGTGCCATTTTGATGCTGGCATAATAGCTATTATTGTATGCAAATTCAATCAATGGAATATTCAATTCCCAATAGCCACCAAAGTCCATGGCACGCATCCGCAACATGTCTTCTAAGGTCTGAATGGTTCTCTCAGACTACCTAATGGTCTGAGGGTGAAAAGCTGTGCTGAAGTCTGTTCTGGTTCCTAAAGCTGACTGGAGCTCTCGCCAGAACATCGAGGTGAAACTTGAATCTCTATTTGATATAATGGACTCTAGAACTCCATGCAGACGTACTATTTCAAAAATATACAATTCGACCAACTTTTGCACGGTGTAGTTCTTCTTGATAGGTATAAAGTGAGCTGACTTGGTCAATCTATCAACAATCACCTAGATTGAGTCATACCCACTCCGGGTATGAGGTAACCCAATTACAAAGTCCATCTTAATCATGTCCCACTTCCACTCTAGGATAGGTAATGGTTGTAGCAAACCATAAGGTCTCTGGTGCTCTAACTTCACCTTCTGACAAGTCATGCACCTGGACACAAATTCTGCCATATCTTTCTTCATACCACTCCACCAATACATGCCTTTTAGATCATGGTACATTTTAGTTGCACCTCGATGAACACTATAAGGTATGGTGAGCTTCCTCCATAATCTCCTTCTGTAGGTTACTAACCTTAGGCACACACACCCTAGTACCCATCCTCAAAATGCCTTCACCATCAACCCTAAACTCTTCAGTTGTGCCTTGTTGCACCTCGTGTAGAATGTTCTAAACTTTGGATCCTATGATTGAGCTGCTTTCACTTGGTCCAAAAATACAGATCTTACTCTGAACTGTGCAATCAGACATCCTTGCCTATTCACCCACCATTGCAATCCCTAATCAGTTGGTCAATCTCCCTGTATAGAGGTCTCCTCCTAATACTGATATGAGCAAGACTTCCAGCTGACTTCCTGCTTAAAGCTTCTGCCACAACATTCATCTTTCCCGGATGATACATGATTGAGCAATCATAGTCGTTCAATAGCTTTAACCATCTGGTCTGCCTCATGTTCAGGTTACTCTGCTAAAATATATACTTTAGGCTTTTATGATTAGTATATAAATCATAGGGTACACTATAAGAATAATGCCTCCAAATCTTCGAGGCAAACACCACAGCTGCCAACTCTAAATCGTGGGTAGGGTAATTCCTCTCATGATTCTTCAACTGTCTAGAAGCATAGGCCACTACACGCCCATTCTGCATCAACACACACCCTAAACCCATTCTTGAAGCATCACAGTACATAGTAAAGCCATCAGTCTCAGAAGGTAAGGTCAATACAGGTTTTGTAGTCAACCTCTCCTTTAGCAACTAAAAGCTAGTTTCACATGCTTCATCCCATTCAACCCTAACATTCTTCTGAGTCAAGCATGTTAATGGTGCTGCTATCTGAGAAAAGTCTTACACAAACCTCCGATAGTAGCCTGCCAAACTCAGAAAGCTTCTAATCTTTGTGACTATGGCAGGTCTAGGCCAATCCAATACAGCTTCAACCTTCTTAGGATCAACCTGAAATCCTTCCTTGGACACCACGTGTCCCAAGAAAGTAACATTGTCTAGCCAGAGTTCACATTTAGAAAATTTTGCATACAACTGCTCTATTCTCAAAGTCTCCAATACCATCCTCAAATGTTGTTCATGCTTTTCCACACTTCTAGAATATACCAGGATATCATCAATGAACACAATCATAAACCGATCTAGAAATGGTCTGAACACTCTGGTCATCAAGTCCATAAAGGCTGCTGGAGCATTAGTTAACCCAAAGGACATAACCAGAAATTCATAGTGACCATATCTAGTCCGAAATGCAGTTTTAGGAATATCTTCTTCTCTAATCCTCAACTGATGATAACCTGATCTTAGATCAATCTTGGAAAAACACTGGGCACCTTGCAGCTAATCGAACAAGTCATCAATTCAGGGAAGCAGATACTTGTTCTTGACTGTCACCTTGTTCAATTCTCTATAATCAATACAAAGTTGGAGTGTACCATCCTTCTTCTTAACAAATAGAACAGGTGCACCCCAGGGAGAAATACTGGGTCTTATGAAACCCTCTTCAAGTAACTCTTGTAACTTCTCCTTCAGCTCCTTCAACTCAGCTGGGGCCATTCTATATGGCAGTATAGAAATGAGAGCGATTCCAGGAACCACATTAATGCAGAACTCAATCTCCCGGTCAGGTGGCAATCCTGGCAACTCTTCTGGAAACACATCTGTATATTCATATACTATTGGCAGATCACCCACATCATCTACTTCCAAGGTTGTATCTCTGACAACTGCCAGAAATCCCTGACATCCTCGCCTAAGCAACTTCCTAACAGTGATTGCAGAAATCAAGTTCTGAGGCATCACACATTTCTTACCTTTGAACTTAAATTCTTCATCTCCTAGCATTCTGAAAATAACTTCTTTCATTCTGCAATCCAAGGTCGCATAATGCTGGGACAACCAGTCCATCCCTAAGATCACATCAAAGTCCATCACATCCAACAAGATTAAATATGCTAACATCTCCCTGCCTTCGATCATCACAGGGCATAACAGGAAAACAATGTTAATGACCAGAACATCACTCAAAGGAGTGGCCACTAACAACGAACTCAGCATCCTTGTACCTCTACAATCGGTCCTCGATGCGAAGGAAGGAGAAATAAAGGAATGCATCACACCGGGATTAAACAAAACTAAGGCATCATTATGACATACAAGGATAGTACCTGCCACCACTGTGTTTGATGTCTGTGCGTCCTGAGGAGTGAGAGTAAACACCCTGGCCTGGCCTCCACTAGGCTGCTGAGAAGTAGAAGCCTGACCCGTACCTCTACCACCTCCTCTACCTCCAAATCTACCTCCATCTCTACCCCCAAAACCATGGCCATACTAGCCAGTCATCTAAAAACTGCCCTGAGAAGGGCCCGCTTGATAAGGTCCTGTCTGATAAGGAGTCGGGTACTGGGGTCATGGCTGAACTGGCAGCGGTGCCGCACTAGAAGCTGAGGAAGCCAAATAAAACTGAGTCTGACTCGGAGAAGGATAGAATGGACAATTTCTCATAAAATGCCCTAGCTGCCCGCATATGTAACATACATTCTGACCAAGATGACAGGGTCCCTGATGAACTCTGCCATAATTCTGGTAAGAACTGGGGGCCAAAACTAGAATAGTTGTATCCAGCACTGCCATAAGCTGAACTCTGTCCACTACTATTACTAACAGATATCATTCAGGAACTACCCTTACCGCCTCTGCCATACCTACCTCTGTTATGGACACGAGGAGCATATTGTACTCTCTAGAAGGATCCAGCCTGACCTCCTCCAGATCCCATTTGAAAGGTACTCGAAGATTGCTGCATGCCCAAACCATATTGTCCTCCAGTATAATTAATCTGTCCCTCAGATCGGGAACTATTAGCACCAGCAGATCCAGGCACTACATGGTGCCTCTGCAATCTCTCCTCTATAGATACAGCCTCAACATAAATAGAATCCAAGGTTTGTCCCTCGGTCCTCATACTCGCATACTCCGGCCCTAACCTAGCAAAATATAAATGCACCATCTGTAACTCATCCTCCATCATAAGGCCTGTAAATCTCAATAACTGTTTAAATCTATTAGTGTATGCAGAGACTGTCTCATCCCCTCTCCTGGAGATAGTCAACAATTGAACCCTATTCTGCATCTGGTAGGACATATGCATATAATGCTGTTAAAACCTCCCCTCAAACTCAGCCTAGGTAATAGTATCAATATTCAACCTGATTGTAGCAATAAACCAATCATGAGCCTTCCGCTCTATACAAGTTTCAACCATCTGAATCCGCTGATAGTCATTCGTAGCAAAGGAAACTCTGTTTTGAATCATGTTTAGAAAACCCATCGGGTCCCCCGATCTATCAAACGGTACCTTTTAGGATTTAGCAAATGTGCTGATGGCCTCAAGATCAGAAACCTGCCTAGGCTGTTGGAAAGCCTGAGCTATACCCCTAGTAATAGCCTCTACAGTGGCTGATCAATAGCTGTAAAGCCCTATGGCGACTATCCATTGCCTAGCCTAATACCTGTTAAATATCATATCTCATCGTAACATACCAGAATTATCTATTCTGGTTTCATAAAATAATATAAACCTGCTCAAATTAGACATATAATTAATCCATAAAATTAGCTGATATTATAATATAACCAGCATACTAGCTGGAGCCTCACTGGCTATCACCATCCATCGTAGATATAAAACATTCATATGTACTATAATATAACACCATTATGATAATACATGTCTAATAAAATCCATAAATATAACATCCTAACACAAAGATGATACTACTGCAGCCACTAGAGTACATACATCCGAATACTAGTACTGAAACATACTCAAAATAGCCGGTGAAAAAGAAGACCAACGAAGAGACTTTCTAACAGAGGTCTGAAGGGAATCCTTAAAAAATTAAATTGAGGGGAATCAGACCTCATTGAGTGAATGAGTAGCATATTTATGAAATGAAACCTAGGTCATACACAAGCACACAATATAGTAATACATATTATATATATATATACACACACACACACAATCATACAAATGAATGCAATAATTAAAACATACATGGAGGAGGACTTAAGTAGAACTCCTAGTTTCCCTCTAAAACCCCATAATAAATTCATTTCTCTTAATTCCAAATAATTTCTCTTAATCCAATATATTCGTCTGGTGTCCGAGATCCACAACCAAGCAAGCCCCAGACAATTACTATAACTATCGCCCGAGATCCACAATCGAGCAAGTCACAGTTATAACAAACAATGAAGGATCGACGCCCGAGATCCACGATCGAGCAAGCCCCGTCCTTAAAATCAAATTCAAATATACACACCTGACTCCTGTGTGCACACATCCTGGTGACACCCATTAGGTAGCTCGTCCCACAACCATCCTCCATCCAACACATCACATTTACATTACAGCATATATAACATCACAATATACATATGCATAATATACATGAACATACATATATACATATAACTTAAATATACTTATTATTATATGAATATACGCTAAATGATAGTAATGTACATGTTTACATTGGATGATTATGATAAAACATTAATGGAATGAAATGAATGCAATTCTACATGCAAATCATAAATATGCAATTAACTCACAGCAAGAACGACCGCCTCCCTGCGCTCCGGAACTATCGCCTCTGCCTCTGGCTGGACTGCTCTCTACAGAATATGAAGATTATAATTTAGATAAAGAATATAACCTAATTCCTAATTACTTCTAGATTACTATTTAAGGATTAAACATATACTGTCAACCTATAACTTATAACGTATTATACAACCTATTCCATTTAACTCGATATCAGGTTTTACGAGAAAATTCTACCAAAAATTCAGCAGAACCTCCCCTATAAAATAGACATCTCTCCACCGAAGTAGAGCCCATCCTACAAATAAACAGCACTTTTATAATCACCAACAATTGCCGGATCTACCAAATTATCCGGACTTACCAAACACTACAATTATATCATTAACCAAGATCACTATCCATATTTATACATTATCCAACTTATCACACTATTAATATCTATCAATTATACTCATTCAAAGTCTGATCAGTCCTTAACAGTCCGAATGCCAATTATTTCGTTAATTGGTCTAACGGTCCTAATATTCAATTTAATTAGTCCGGTTATTAAATTAATC
This sequence comes from Bocquillonia castaneifolia, assembly GCA_948193215.1. Lineage (NCBI taxonomy): Eukaryota > Viridiplantae > Streptophyta > Magnoliopsida > Malpighiales > Euphorbiaceae > Bocquillonia > Bocquillonia castaneifolia. The sequence continues at coordinate 2,132 of CANYLF011650170.1, read as the reverse complement.
CAATTCGATATCAAGTTGATATAATTATAACATATATTACATGCTTATAGCATATAAATTATCCAAACAATCAAATTTGACGCGTAACACGTAAAATAAGAAATTCCATAAACCGCTATTTTACTTCCTGGATTTTTAATTTAAAAACCGTAAAGAATTAGACCATCATACAATTATGAAATTTGCTCAAAATATTTTTCTCTAATTTTTACAATTATTTTCGGGCTTATCGGAGGTGGGACCCATTGCCACCATAGACAGCGATGCGTGGGATTCACCTTTCGCCGTTTGTGGTGGCCGGAGAGCCACCCAGCCACTTGAAATGGTCCAAAAAGTAGCGCAACTCACCCCTTAAGCCTCCTATGTCCTCCATGTGACACCAAACGTCACAGATACTCCGAATCGAGCTGAAAAGACTGACGGCGGCTAGAACGGTCTTCTCCTCCATTCAACGATCTTCGATGGTCGTTAAGGTCGTTATTAGTGTCAAATCCACTCTATACAGGCCAATATACAACCTGGTAACCTCCATTCATGTCAAAATCGGCCGAAGCATAAAGAATTACATTGACCTTGGAGATCAAAGCTTTGAGCTTCGATTTCTCCCACCACCGTTGATGGCTGCAAACAAGGAGGATATAGTCTTGTAGGAAATTGAAAGGGCTTTAATTTGGTATATGGCTCTTCACCGGAGATGGCTTATCGGTGATGAATGAAGTGGTAAAGGGTGTCGGGGTTACTGTAGCTATACGAGAGAAATCTAAGGGCTTAATAGTAGTTTTCTAGGAAAGTTTATCTCCTAAATTAGTCCCTGGCATATTAGGCTTATATATATGAACAAGTTTTTAGGCTTGGCAAACAGGTCCTTTTCTTCAATTAAAAGTTATCCTTAACTCGGTTTTATCCCAAATTTTTATGGTAAGCTCAGGAATGTATTTAACATGTCCACACAAAATTTGAGCTCAAACGAACATCATTAACTATTATTTTTATTTTTCTGATAATCGGTTTATAACCAATATAATTTAGGGATTTTTAATTTGATTTCTTCTTAATTTGAGTATTTTTATTAATTATTTTTCCATATTTTATAGACTTTCAGGTTTAGGAGCACATGGAATCTAACCGGGATGAATTTGGAGTTGTTTAGGCCTCAAACCGGACGGTTAAAGTTCAAACCAGACCGTTGACTGGATCCAAATTGGTCCGGTTTGATTGGAAAATTTGTACGGGAGAATCAGTGTCAAACCAGACCACAGACCAGACCGTAAACCGGGCCAGCCTAGTCCGGTTTGAACCAATTCCCCCTCATGTGTTAAGGAACCGAAGAACACAGTCCCAAACCGGACCGCAGACAGGACAGCAGACCGGACCTGCTCGGTCTGGTTTAGGCAGGGAGTTTAAGGGATTTTTAGCAGTTTTTGGGCAATCCAAGGGGTTTTTGGGGCATTTTTGGAACCATTGGAGTGGAAAAAAAATACATATATAAGTTAAGGAACATCTGAAAAAAAAGATAATTAACTTAAAAAAATAAAAAATATATATATCTCTTGGTTTTCTTTGGCTTTTAGATCAAAATCAAGTGCTCTTGAAGGATTTGGAGATCAAAGGCTTGGAGTTCATCTATAAGACTAAGTTTTACTTTATTTTTTTCCTTTAATTTAGTTTGTTATTTATTTTTTATGTTTATTTTGATGAATTTAGCTATGTTGTGGAACTAAAATCCCAACTAGAGGGATTTATGTAATCTAGTTGGGGTAAACATATTTCCTATGATTTGATTTACTATTTTTATATAGTTATCATTTTAGATGATTAATGCTTAATTAATCAATTCCCAAGTTAGAAATTAATTAACAAGGATTACAGGTATTACATTCCTATATTTCTATTTTCATTTTTTTATATATGTGTTTATAGTCCGTTGTAATTTTGTAGTAAATTTAAAATTTCATAGATTTTTTTTCATATTTTTTCATTTTTAAAGTAAATTTTCATATCTTTATTTTGATTTTAACCATATGTATAGGTATAGTTATAGTTTTGCAATAAATTTTAAATTTCCCTGAATTTTACGTTAATTTTTTTTGCAATTCTGCATTTTTTTATAGGTTTATATTTTTTTATTTATA
>CANYLF011649975.1:0-11571 GCA_948193215.1 Bocquillonia castaneifolia | reverse complement strand
AAAAGCAAATCAAGGCTAGATTCTTGGAAGTTGTCACCTACCCAGAATTGTTAGCCAACATAGTTCCAGTTGCCAAGAAGGATGGAAGGGTCAGAATGTGTGTAGACTACAGGGATCTGAATAAAGCATCACCCAAGGATGATTTCCCCTACCTCATATTGATGTTTTGATTGATAGTGCAACTGCAAGCGCCATGTATTCCTTTATGGATGGCTTCGCTGGCTACAACCAGATAATGATGGCACTCTTTGACAAGATCAAGACAGCCTTCATCACAGAGTAGGGTGTTTACTGCTACAAGGTCATGCCTTTTGGACTCAAGAACGAGGGGCAACCTACCAAAGGATGGCCACAACTTTATTTCATGACATGATGCATAAGGAGATTGAAGTTTATATGGATGACATGATGGTCAAGTCAATAATTAGGGAAGATCATTTGGAGGCTTTAGACCGGTTCTTGGCACGAGTTGAGAAGTACAACCTCAGACTTAACCCAAAGAAATGTATCTTCAGGGTAACTTCCAAAAAGCTTTTGGGACATATTGTAAGCCAGAAAGGGATTGAGGTGGATTCAAATAAAGTAAAAGCCATTCAAGAGATGCCAATTCAGAAGACTGAGAAAGAGATCAGAGGGTTCCTGGGGAAGATTCAGTACATTAGCATGTTCATCTCCAAATTAACTATGATCTGCGAGCCTATTTTCAAGTTACTCAGAAAGGGTTAGAAGAGTGAATGGGATGATCAATGTCAGAAAGCATTTGACACGATCAAATAGTATTTAATGAATCCACCTGTCCTTCAACCTCCCAGGGTAGGGAGACCATTAATACTGTACTTGGCCTTGGAAGATGATGCTATAGGAGTGATGATTGCTCAAGAAAATGAAGATGGAATGGAGCATGCTATCTACTACCTTAGTAAGTAGCTGTTACCTTATAAAGAGAAATATGACATTGTTCAGAAGACTTGCTTGGCAGTAATATGGACGACATGGAAGTTGAGGCATTATTATCAGTCTTACCAGGTTCAAGCTGTGGCAAAAGTTAATATGCTACGTTACTTATATGAATTGCCAGTGTTAATAGGGAAGCTCGCTAAGTGGTTGGTGTTGCTGACTGAGTTTGACATACAATACTTGACTAAGAAGACCATCAAAGGGAGAGCAATAGTAGAGTTTCTGGCTCTTAATCCATTAAAAGGGCAAGAGACATGGGAGTATGAATTCCCAGATGAGTCACTTAATCTAATAGAGGCAGACGGATGGAAGCTATACTTTGATGGAGCAGTGAACCATAAATGAGCTGGAGTGGGGCAATTCTAATCACGCCTGAAGGAGAAAGTATTCCTTTGGCTAAGAAATTAAATTTTAAAGTCACTAATAACATGGCTGAATATGAAGCATGTTTCTTTGGGATGGAAGCAGCCATTGCGGTAGGTATTAGGAACCTCACAGTGTATGGAGATTCAATGTTGATCATCAATCAAGCTTTGAAAAACTGGGAAGTAAAAGATGAGAAACTAAAACCTTAGGTAGAGTATATTCAGATGCTCACCCTGAGTATTTCCAATTGTACCTTTGAACATCTGCCAAGGGAGGATAATCAAATGACAGACGCTTTAGCAACTTTGGAATCCATGTGGGACAATCCTAGAAATGTAGCCATGAAACGTCTAGTGATGTGTAGAGCCAGATTCTCTGCTACCAAGGTGAACGGGTAATGATTGTGAATGGACCAAAGGAGAAGTCATGGTTCTATAAGATCCTGAAATTCCTAGAGAAGAGGGAGTATCCAGAAGGAGCTAATGGGAAACAGAAACATGCCTTAAGGGTCAGTTCAAGAAGCTACACTTACCATGAGGGAATACTCTACAAGAGGGCTCTGAATGGAATATTACTTCGATGTCTGGACGAATATGAAGCGGAAGAAGTCATGAAGGAGATTCATGCAGGAGTATGTGGACCCCACATGAGTAGGCATACCTTAGCAAAGAAGATAGTCTAACAAGGATTCTACTGGGATAAAATGGACAGAGATTGCATCAACCTAGTCAGAAAGTGCCATGAATGTCAGTTGCATGGGAATAAGATACATTTGCCACCAACCGAGCTTCACAACTTGACATCTCCATGGCCGTTTTTAGCTTGGGGGATAGACATTATTGGAGAGATAAGGCTAACAGCTTCCAATGGCCATAAGTACATTATAGTGGCCATTGAATACTTTTCAAGGTATATGAAAGCCATCTCACTACCAACGGTCATAGCAAAGGGTATGGCTGAATTCATCAATAAGAAGCTCATCAACCGGTTTGGAAAATCGCATAATATCGTCTCAGACAATGGTGTGCAATTCCAGGGAGAGATTGTAGATCTACTAGAAGAGGAAAGGATTGAGCATCACAAGTCCTCACCCTACAAGCCACAAGCTAACGGTGCAATTAAAGCAGCCAACAAGACTATTAAGAAGATTCTAGCCAAAATGGTGAAGACCTACAAGGATTGGGTAGATAAACTACCTTTTGCAATCATGGGTTACAATACAACCGTGCGAAGTGCAACAGGGGAAACACCGTATTCATTGGTGTTTGGAGGTGAAGCAGTAATGACAATTGAATCCCAAGTTCAATCACTGAGAGTGGTACTAGAAGCTCAAATTCTTGAGGCACAATGGGTTGAAGCAAGATACAAGCAGCTATTGTCTTTAGAGGAAAGGAGGAAGAAAGCTCTCCATCATACGCAAGTGTATCAGCAGAGAATAACAAGGGCTTTTAATAAGGAAGTTAGAGTCAGGCCAATCAAAGAAGGAGATTGGGTGTTAAAGCAGGCCAGGCCCATTACATTTGATGCTTAAGGGAAGTTCAAGCCAAACTGGGAAGGTCCGTATTTGGTCAACAAAATCATGTCTAAGGGGGCTGTGAAGATTTCAGATCTAGAAGGGAACGAGTTCGAGCAGCCCATAAACCTGGATCATCTTACCTTTAGAAAAATGTGTGAAAATAAGAAATCCCGATGAGTTGAAAACCCATTTGAGCGGCTCATGCAAAATAAGGGAGCCCGCTAGAGTGAAAACCTTGCAAAAAGGTATTCTAGGCAAAAATTAGGGCAAAAAGGCCTGCTAGGGTGAAAACCTTATAAAGAGGCAGTCTAGGTAAAAAAAATTAAGGTAATGAGAGAAGAAAGTAAGGAAGCAGTAATATCAAATGTAAAAGCTAAAGTGCGCTTATTGTGCTAATACTAATAAAATGAACTCTTTTGCAAAAGAAGAGTGTCAAACTTTCTTATAGTACTTGATTCTGTGTCTGCATAACTAAAAAGCTAAAACATTGCATGAATAAATGAAATGGTTATGATACCTAATTTTTCTTATGTTTCTTTAGCCACTTGATATTATCAAAGTTTGCATTCGTCTCCTTCCTAGCATCTTTTCTTGCTCTTTTTGCATTATTTCGGTTGCTTGTAACATACAGTTTAGCACCCTTAACTTCATCATCAGATAGTTCAGCCTACAAATAAAGCCATGCCATCAGATCCACATTTGTAAAGATATGACACTTACCAAATCAACCCAAGCCTTGTATTCATCATTAGTAGTTAGTCCTTGGGTGAAGCTCAGATTCCTTGCAAAAGATCTGCTAGTCCAGTGAGAACGGATCTCCCTTAAGAAGAATCGGGTAACAACATAAGGAGTGAAAGGTGGAACATGATGTAATATTCATTGAGCCCTGCCATACTGCCTACAAACTCTGGAAGGAGTATAAAAGATGACAGTACCAAAGCTAGCAATCTGCACACATTTATCTATCATAAAGGTAGTGATGAAGCTCAATTTCCACCATGGCCAATGCCAGCAAATCAACTCTTCATTTCTGGATAAGGGAAAGTTGGTCCAACTACCAGGAATCTCTAATGCAGCACGTTCAGCCTTGGATAACACATGTCCTCTAGCTTGAAACTGTCGAGGCCTGTAAGTTGTAGGGTTTGCTGGGGGCATCAATACGCCTAACTTTTCCTTCAACCAAATCTGGTTAGAGAGGTATCAAAATGAATTAGTCAAGATCAATAGAAGGGAACATAGAAGAAAGATAAGGGATGCATACCTGAAGGAGTAATGGGCTGCCTTGAAGGCGTTGAGTATGCTTGATGGAGTCTAAGCCGACAATGGTTTCAGCCAAGATGATAGGGAAAGGGTTATGACCACTTTCAACCTGTTCCAAAAAATGAGCAATCTGGAAATTACCTCTGCCTTCAGTAGAAACTAGTAAGAATTGGGCATAAAGGCAGAACCTGGTGATCCTTTGCCAAAACTTGCTATTCTTTGGCTTAGAACTCCCTAGTCCCAACAGGGGTTGAGTCAGGAGAGATTGATCTTTAATACATGGAAGTATCTGCCCTAGGGTTAGTCTAAAGAAACCAGCTAGAGATTCTGGAATTTGATTATAAGTAGAGGGCAATGCTAGAGGAGCATTAGAACGGTGTAACTTGTTAAGAATGCCTTCAAATTCTTCAAACAGGGGGCATAGTTCAACTCCGTTGAAGTGAAAGACATGGTGTTTGGTACTCCAACATTCTGAAGCTAAATGAAGGAGTTTGATGTCAAATGGGAAATTTAGGAAAGCTCTAAACTCTGCAAGGTGGTATTGGTCTAATGAATTCCAGGTTGCTAATTCCATGCGTCCTAGATGTTTTCTAAGAGTGTTTGCAGATTTCTAGAACATCTTTGAACTTCTAAAGAGGGTGGTTGGTGTTTTCTAATGATTTAAAACTGTCCTAAAGGGTTCTATTTATAAACCACGAAGTCTGGGGAAGTCCTGGTTCGAAAAGGAGTCAAAATAGAGTGAAAAATCGCAGAGAAAAGCCCAGGGATGAAGGAGTGGCATTATGGACCAACGCCAGTTGAAGAGTAGTGTTACCACCAAACGCCTATCCCTCAGTGCCATTGGTGGAAAACGCCACTCCCCTGAGTGGCGTTGGGCCCTGGCTTGATTCATTTTGGCGGTTCAACGATTGATGTAGATTTTTGGAGTTCTAGGAGGATTCCATGCATGACATTTCATACATACATGATCAAAAATCATAAGGAAGGCATACATGCATACATAAATCCACAAAATCATGTGCATAACAGATGCATTAGTTAGAAAGTTTGCATGCATTCACTAATAGCATTATAGGAAACATACATACATACATGCACATATAATGTTGAACAATCATGCATACATCCGCATATGTGTATCAAGTGTATAAAATACAGGTACATGTTAATGTTTGACAAATAAAACAAGTTCAAATATAGAAACAAGGACATCTACTCATCGTCCTCCTCCTTCTAAGACTCCTCAGAGTCCTCCTCATCACCACCAGCTGGCTGACTCTCAGTCTCGCCGCCAGCGTGTTGCTTACCAATCTAAGCTCCACCAGCTTCCTCAGCTGGGATATCCAATGCTGTAAGCTGATCCTTCAAATCAGCAACCATCCTAAAAGAAAAGCTATGGGCCTACCTCCATGAATCACAAGTCTCCACCAGATGGGCCTTGTTGGCCTAAAAGTATGAGGATAGTCGTGAGACCTCATCAATAGGAACCTGGATGAATAAAAGAATTAGAATCCAGATGTAGGAGTAAAATGAAGAAAGAATGTCAACTTATATGAGTACATCTATCTGTATAAGAAATGGATGGATCAGCTGCAAGAAGGAAGGTATGCTCAACCAGACCAGCAACAGTCCTATGATGAACTGATAGCCTAGGATACTCTGTGATATGGCCTGGCACTACATCCCCTTGACTGCTGGATGGATGGTGGGATGGACGAGGTCTAGTAGCCTCTGAACTAGGCATAGCTCTTTTAGTGGAAGCACGGGTCCTCCTGCTCGGCCCGGGGCAACAACCGGTCCAGGACTAGGGGCATATATAATCATCATCATCATCAGAGCCTCAAGAATCTCCATCATCCTCATCCTCATTAGAACTGGAGAAGGTCACAACACCCATAGATATCTAAAAAGAGAAAGTGATGGTGAGTCATGTAACCAAGACATACAGTTATTAGAAAAATGAAGAAAATGTTGCATCTTACCTTAGCAAGCATCCTAGCTGACAAAGGTAAAGTCGGGAGGCACTTCGCACGTAAGAAAGAAGTGTAATCCTTAGAGCAAGAAAGAAAGGATGTACACTCAAAGCCATCAAAAGCTACAGCTATATGGTTCGTTAGCTGGTGTCCCCAGAACATATCAATAGGAGGATCATGAGGCCTTCTGCGGAAGCCGGTCATATACTGACATCGAGTCCTCTCTCCCAGGAACCACATCCTAAGTCCTAAACCCTTAAGGAGAATCCTCAAATCATCCTTAGGCAAGGATGCAATAACATAGGGTGGCAATCCTGCCATCGGGCCCATCCATCCCCTGACAAGCTAGAATAAAAAGAACCAAGGTAATTATTTCAAACTCATGTCAATTGCTTTGAACTAACAAGTTTGTTTTCATTTGTTTTACCCTATAAGCTGTCAGCGAGTTAAGATACACGCAATGACCATTGACATTAGCAGCATGAAAGCACAGTCACTGTAAACCCCAACTTCCAAGGACAGGGAATGTATATCTACGCTCCAGTGGAAAGAACTGGCAAATCAAGCCCAACTCAATAGCCCAGACCTGCAAAAGAAGAGTCAGAGAAGTATAAAGTAAGTAAAGCAAATAGGGAAAGCAAGAGTCAAAGTAACTCACATGAGTGGCATGCCAGAAGCCGTAAAACTTTGTACCACCACGAATCCATGTAAAGGTATAGATAGGCCAAAGCAGGGGAGCCCTAGTCATACTTGCTCATCTGATCAAAATCCCTCAAAATAGGGATGAAATGCAAGCTGATGGTAGAGTTCGTATCACAGAAGATAGTGCTACCCAGCAGATACAAAATGAAGAAATGGGCCATCTACACAAAACTCCAGTCGAACTCTGGCCTATAACTCGAGAAGTGTCTGGCTAATGCATCAACATAGAGCTTCTTGGAGCTCTTAAGCCCAGGAACCATGCCTAACATCCGAAAGATATACTCATTCTGAACATCACAATGGACATAGTGTATCCCTCCATCCCAGAAAATTCACTCACTAGCCCAAGCCAATCTTGTAATGGCGAAAAAAGAAGCTGGAGACAGAGTATACTCCCCACATGGTAGCTGGAATGTGTGGGTATTGTAAAACCATTGCTCCATCAATGCTTGTATGGAACGACGATCACATCAAGAGCTCACATGCTCATCCACATTCTCAGGAAACGTGGAAAGAAGAGGGCCAAATCTAGCCTGAAGCACTAAGGCCTGCACGCCCAGAGGTAATCCTCTCTAAACTACTCGGACTTTGGAGAAATTTGCATTGTAGGTACAAGTAGTCTCATCCCCCTGCAAGATAAATAACAGGTATATTTCCTAACTCAGTCATCTAATTTCTTGAATGCATTCTTTATTTCTAATCTTGGAGGCCAATAGAACATTCATCCGTACATAATCATATCTAACATTCTTCCATGCATAATTATATTTGACATTCGTTTATGCATAATTATATTCAACATCCACTCATGCATAATTGTATTTAATTATTAATATTCATTGCTAAATTGTTTCATTTATTATTCATACATTGTTTATCATTGTTTTAACTTCATTTGTACAATAATTGATCATTTAACGTCATTTTTGTCATATTTTATCATAATTTGTCCATAAAATGTGTAAATCATGTCTAAATCATTCATAACTTGCATATATCAGTCTATTTTTACACGTTAAATCATCAACGCATACATCGAAGGACTGTTCGAAGTCCGAAATCACTACTGGGACTGAGACTAGGCTCAACGCCAGTCCTAGTAGTGGCATTACCACCAACGCCGGTCATACGATCGGCGTTGAGGGCAACGCCACTCATGGCAGTGGTGTTGGACCTAGCCCAGTCCCGTTGGCCGCCAATTCGGGTTTATTTTTCAGATTTTTGACAAATTTCACAATGCCCAATCAAAATTCAATCAAATTGAAGTGTTTAGAGCCACAGAGGTTGAATCTGGCATTAGAAGAAGAAATCCTTCCTCCTCTCTGAATCACACCAGAATCAGCTTTTAATACTTCTTGTCTAACCCAGAAGAGACTAATCGAGTTCCAGACGGGTTCCAAGTCCGGATTATCAGCCATTTTGCTTTTTGTTTGAGGAGATTTGGTTGAGAAATGAAGAAATGAGAGGAAAATCAAGTTTGAGTAAAATTTTGAATTTTCTTTGCAAAAATAATGAGCAGCCCACCACATATAGATGCTAATTTGGAAAATTGCCATTTTGGTCCCTGAAGAAAATTTTCAAAGAAGGACAGAAGTTTGGTTGCAAATAGATCCAAGATCAAAATTAAGACCAAAGGAGGCCAAGTTGAGTCCAATGGGGGGCAAATTTCAGAGGATTAGTAAGAATGACAGTCAACTATTGTCAAAATGATTGAGAATGATAGAGGATTATAGAAGAAATGGCAGACATTACAGAAAATTTCTTTTTCGGAGATCTCTTTTCTTATTCCAAATTTATAATATATTTGGAGTGAGCATGAGCATATAAATGGTAACTTTATGTCTAAAAGATAATTTTCCCTAGTGAGAGTAATGCCAGAAATTTTTTGAGGGGTTTTCTTTTCCCCAGCAGAGTTATTTCAAGCACAATTCTCTCAGATAAGCTTTTATTCCCCAGTGGAGTTATTCTGATTATTAATCAAAGCAAGAAATTCTTTCCCTAAAGCAGAATAATTTTATTCCCCAATGGAGTTATTCAGGCAGAAGAAGAAACATCCCCAGTGGCAGTCAGAATCTAAGTCTCAATAAATAGATATTCCCCAATAGAGCAATCAGGATAGGATTCCTGCATACGAATAGTATTCCAATTCTCAAGCCAGGATAGGATTCCTGCATATGGATAGTATTCCAACCCGCATATGGATAGTATTCCAACCCTCAAACCAGGATAGGATTCCTGCATCTAGATAGTATTCCAACCCTCAAGCCAGGATAGGAATCCTACATCTGGAAAGTATTCCGAATTCCTCACCAAGATAGTATTCTTGCACTTGGGTAGTATTCCAATTTTTCACATGGATAGTATTCCTAAATTGCATATTTCCCCATGGAGTTGGTCAAGGTAGCTGAGGTCCAACATCAAATTCATAAAACCCTGGAGTAAAATCAGGTGAATCCCCGTGGAGTTAAGCTAAGGCAGCTGAGGTCCAAGGTTAAGCTTCGCATTCCGAAGTTGAGGTACGTAATTCTTTTCAAAATTATGTGTTTTGGCTTTGTCATCATTTTCCATATCATTGGATAATACTACAAACCTCCGACAAAGCGGGGGGTAAACTTTTAACCCCTAATTTTTGATATAGGAATACGGAAGCAGCTCGGAGGCCCAATGATGATCGTTCATGTTCTAAGTAGCATGAATTGAGTCGACTTTTGCTTTTTAGAGATTATATAACCTTGCATAGCACGTTTTCTCCAAAATTCAGTTTTGAGCATAAACGATGCATTTTTCAGACAGTTTTTATCATAACTTTTTCTATAAGTATCCAAATGACTTGAAATTTTGATGGTTTGTAGTTGAGGCCATTCCACACATTTTCTCAGTTTTAAGTTTTTGTAAAATCGGACGTTTGGAGGCCTAAATGGGCCCAACACCACTTTAAAGAGTGGAATTGGGAGCAACGTGACTCTTCCAAGTGGAGTTGGGCCCAACGCCACACATGAGACTAGCGTTGGGCCCCAAGTGCCAGTCAGGAGATTTCAGCGGTAAAAGGCGCGTTTTTCACCAGTTTCATCCCGGAATGGCCCGTACGAGTCGTACATGTGTACCAAAGCTTTGGAGGGCTATTTTTATCCAAAATATCCTTTGCTTTAGGCTCAAGTCATTGAATTTCAATAGGAAACTAATTGTGGTACCTAGCTTACGTTTTAAGCTAAACCAGGTATAAATAGACGTCTAAAACTAGGTTTTAGGGGGGGGGGGGCAGACATTCCATACGAATTTTAGGGTTTAGCAATTCATACTAATGCTCTGAGACTCATTCATAGCTAAAGACACTCACTTTACATTATTTTCACTTTAAACAAGCATAAAAGCTCTTTGATTATTACATTCAAAAGGGATTTTGAGTTTTAAATCATTGAATCCAAGCTCCGGCAGCTCCTAATCACCAAAAAGCAACATTCCAGTCACTCAAACCAGATCTGAGGGTTATCAAGCACTTCTAGGTGATTCCTTGAAAGGTAAGTCACCTTATTTCTTTGTTTCTTCTTTGATTTTCTTTGAGTTGTCATTGTTTCATGATTTGCATGTCATGATTCATTATTTTTATGATGCTTCCATGGCTGTAATTTCTGTTTGCATGTCTAAATAACATCTTTGCATGTTTCTTTTGTTTTTGCATCGTTAAATTCTGTGTTCATGCTTTATAATTGTTAAAAGTTGCATTTTTTTGCATGTTTATGTGTTCTTATGTTCAGATCTGCATTGTTTGCTGTCATTTAAATGCTTTTATGTATAAAATCCTTTTGTTTTCATGTTTTATCAAATGAAAATTGTTCTTTTGTATAAAGATTGCACCTTTTGTACGTTTTGTTATGTAAAGTTGTTTTCTTTGCATGTTTCTTTATGTTATATTTCAGATCTGAATCTTTAATGTCATGAACTTGTTTTAAATGCATAAAAATTATTTCTTTTGAGTTTTAACGCATAAAGGTTATGTTTTTTTTAAGTTTTGATGCCTAAAGTTGTGATGTTTTGTATGTGTTCATGAATAAAGTTTGTTTGGTTGCATTATAATATTCAAAATCATGTTGTCTCAATGTTTTGTGAATAAAGCTTATGCCTTTTACATGTTTTGTGCATAAAGCTTGTGTCTTTTATGTATTTAATGTTTAAAGACGAATCCTTTGATGTATTGCATGCAAAGTTTGCACCTTTTTGTGTTTTTATGCATGGCATGATTAGATCTAGGTTGTTTTGCAATGTTTCATGCCTTTTCATATGTTTTGATGTTTGTTTTATGGGTTTTCAACCTTGTTTGATCATTTTTGGGGCTTGGTAAACCCTGAAAATTGCATTTTCTGTCAAATTGTGCATGCTGCATGTTGTCTAGCAACCAACGCCACAAGCAGGAGTGGCGTTAGGCCAAAACGCCAGTCTCATGAGTGACGTTGGGCCCTCTTGTTGTTTCTTCGGTGCTGTTTTGCAGGGATCGCTTGTGTACAGTAGTTTTCATGAATGCAGCAATGAGGTAAGCTTCTGAACTCTCTTCGGTAATTTTTTAGATGTGTTTTTGGATGTAATTGGTTAATTAATGCTATTTGGTAATGACTTTAGGTCTAAAATGGTAGGAACCCTAGGTTGTGTTGCTGTTGTTGGTTGTTATGTGGTTGTTATGACCTTATGCATGTAAATTAACCCTAATAATGATTGGTAATTATTGAAATTAACTCTTGTTTGTTATTAGAAACTCACCATTGCATGTTTATATGAAAAGGTAGGTTATAAATGTTATGTGTT
>CANYLF011649860.1:0-24688 GCA_948193215.1 Bocquillonia castaneifolia | reverse complement strand
TCAATTCCTCCAACCGAAATGTTTCCAACCGATCGATATGTTGTTCCCGCCCTCCAATCCCCAGCCGATGTAAGTCAAAGGCAAGGGGTGTCTTTTTCCTCAAGCCGACAAATGGGCATTTATTTCCCTCCAATGGCTAGTGACGGAAGACGATTTGGTAAGCCTTACTAACTAGTTACCTTGGATTCGTTCTATCAATGAGCTCTCTAAACCCTAAAGCCTTATGGGAAAGTCGAGCTTTTTTCCTTTTTAAGAAAAGCATAAGGGGACTGCTCATAAGAGGACTGAGCCTAGCCAAATTACTCACTGGTAAAAGGCACAACTACTCCATGAGATGGCCTGGCTGTAACAGATTCAGAGATTGCATTATTCAATCCTGGCAAGGAACTGGCTTTAGCAAAGGATTGCTCACTGCTTATAGGATTGGTGAAACTCTTGACCTTTACCCCGCTATTCCTCTGTAGAACTGATGGGCCCCCCGGTAGCTCGATATTAAAGGAAGAATGTGCTACTAATATATAGGCTACAGATGAACCATGATATGGCACTGATTGCAGATGGACATTCAATTGGATCTTTTTAGAAAGAGAAAGACTCCCGCCTTCACTTGCCCGTAAAGAAAGCATATTCTATAGGTTCCATATGGGGGATTTGTAGTCTTGTTAGGCACGGTCTTAGTTTGATGCCTTTTCTCCACAGTCGACACCGCTATCCATGAGTTAGGCTGACTACTGTTAGCTCTCTAGGCACGTTAGCTCAGTATTAAACGTATTCCTATTACTATTATCCTTAACCCTACCATGGAATCTTCTCGTTAGCCCTCCATTATACTGGAGGAAAGAGTGCTTTCTGCTTGCCTAAGGGAGGAGACGGCTTTCAAAGGGACTGGATGGTATTAGCTTAGGACTGAAACTGGAACAACAACCCCAGATAAAGGAAAAGAACTGGTAGGGAGAAAGACTACAACTGGATGGCTGGTAAAAGGCACTGGGGATTCTCTTATGATTCTAACTCACGCGAAGGCAGAAAGCCTGGAATGGAAAAATGTCTGGAGGGAAACAATAAATACGCTACTAAAAAGATCCTTGGAAAAGGAAAAGATAGAACTAGAAATTTTGAATAAGGCGGATAGCCACTAAGGCACTACGGGACCTCGCGACTAAGCCAATTCCCTAGCGACTAAGTGACTGTGAACCTCAGTCAAGTAGCACACTGACTCACTACCGGACCTGTCACTGGATAAGTCTCTTGCTTGACCCCGCGGGTACCCATAAACCAAAGGCTTTACTAAAATGTTTCGACTAGCCTAACACGTATACTAAGAGGAGAATAAGGCAACTAATATGCTTTTGCTCTTTCCCTTGCTTGCCTTTTTTCTGCTATTGAATGCGCTGTTGAGGGAGAATGCCCCATTTCCTTGTCTCTAGAACCCATAGGGCCAATAGACGGAATTCGTCTTAGTGCCGTAGTAGGATTACCTTCGTCACCTTCCCTTTCTATGGCCAAAGCACAGAGATTTGGCCCCTTCGCGCGCTTACTTATTCATAACCCGTCCAAAGAGTAGGCCTAACGGACCGAAAGACAAGCTCCCCATTCCATCTATCCTTACTTTCTTTCAGTTCAGGCATAGCGGGATGCGAAGGACATCCTCCCTCTGAATGAGCCCTTGACCTCAACTTCTCATTAGAGCCACCTAAAACCCCTCTACCTGTCGTACGAGTAACTTCGTCCCTTCTCTGTCAGCTCTCTGGGTCCCTTTGCTCTTCGCCTTTTTATCGATCTAATAGGCTCACTGGGAACGTGGATCCATGGATGTACACTTCGAGTTGCCTTACGAGAGTCCAAAGCAAAGATATAGTGCTCTGAACCAAGGCTAGGTTTTGATTGCTCAAATATAGTTGGGCGGAGAGCGATAGCGAAAAAGCCTTAAGTGTACACCCTGAACCGTCCGGTTCCTGCTTCCTTAGTCTGCTTATATTCTTCTTGTTCGGATGTGTCACCTACTTCATTGGGAGAGTTATATCCCTCAACGGCGGCAAGCAAGGTCGGTTGATTGAATGATTCGAAAAATGAAAAGCAGTAGTACTTCACCTAGAGGGAGAAAGCCAATAACACCGTGCTAAGTAAGAGACGGAAAGCACTCACTATGATGAATAGTTACGTACAGACTACACAGAGGCAACTAATGGTCGTGTACCCAAGGTAAGATGATGACATCCAAGTATAGGTCAGAGAAGGAGATCAAATCATCACTGAGATGACCTCCTCCTCGGTTCGCTTCTGAGGATCTCTAGTTGGCGGGGGCAGCTAACAAGGCCTACTTCTCAACCGGTTTACCAGAAGGGCTGCTTATGGGAGCAAGTGACTAATTCATCATAAAAAAGAAGTCAAAGGCAGGAAAAGACTACAATGCCACAAGCCATGTACAAGAGAGAAAAGAAAGTGCATCTCACTACCAGTGCCGTCAAGATCGGGTACAAGCACCTCTTGAACAGCAAGTTCAACTTCTGGATGCTTAAACAAGCACATCCTTTCCTGCGCCTCTGCACCCTCCATTCATCTGCGGTTAGCGAGAACACGGAAAAAAAGAAGGGCTTTTTGGCCTATTTGTTATTCGGGCAGGTGTCCTCTATTTCGCCAGGAAATTAGTCTTCGGTACGGTATGGAATCAATATGCCGCTTATCACCATCTGAGCTAATAAAAAGGAGGAAGCGACAGCTGCTTCAACCGGAGGAGGGATAGGTATCAGGAGCTTACAGAAGAAAGGGCAGATGGTCCATAGGTAGACCTCCCAAGATACCTTATTCGATCGGCTGTCCCCACAAGATAACTGGAAATGATTCAACTTTATGGAAGAGAGCGGCTTTCGCTTCCTGCAAAGAGCAGTGGATTATATCACCGGGGATTCTTTGCATCCTAACTATGAACTCCTTCTTTCGAAGAGCCTATTGGACATTATTGACTTGCAAAGACCGGTTCTGCTTGGCTTTGCATAGAATAGAAAATCTCAGTCTTGGCTAAGCCTAAGGCTTAAGAGTTATCCCTTCTAACCAAAAGGAAAGCAGTCAAGCCGAAACCAGTGCCATCCTCAAATAACCCAATGGGCCTACGAATATATGCTTCGAAAGGACCAAGAGAGTCTTTATTGAAGCTATTCTTCGCATCTCGAGAGAAGCAGTCGATTAGTGAGCATCCCATCTCATAAGGAAAGCCTTAAGGCCTGGTTGCGGGGGAGAAGGACTAAGGATCAGTCTAATGGGACCTAGAGGAGATAGAAGCAGTAGTTAGTGAGTTGCGGGCTGAACTGCTGACTCTAGAAATGACTTCTTAAGAGTAGCCGCTCAAAGATCTCGCCTAGTGGGAGGGATTGCTACTAGATTCTATACCAGCGCATTCTCTCCATCTCAGTTGGAAAGTCTCAACCCTTTGGTAGAAAGTAGGCTATTCTTCCCAGAGAAATAGTTTCATATAAAGATTGGCACATAGCCGGTTATACCGTATTGATTCCTATGTCTGTGTCCTTTTCGCTCATTGCTCGATTGACTCTAACCCAGAATGCTTTGCTTTTACTGAATTCCATCATGCACTCACGGACGAGAGGGTCGAAGCATTCCAGGTGAGCTGAAAGCGAAGTGTGCACGTATCCCACCGAGCTTACAGGGAAAGGTATATAAGACTAGCGCTTACAGCTCTAGGATGAGCAAATCTCAGCAGGATCGTTAAGCTCACGGATAAAAGGTGAAATGCAGGCTTTGGCGGACCCGGTGGAAGGTTCGCAACTCGGTACGCTCTTTTCCCCTTAGTTTCCGGTCTCTGTTTTAGTTTTAAGTACGGAGTATGTTGTTAAAGAGCCTATAGACCTCTTTTTTTAATGAATCTCCGCTGCCTTATCCGATCCCGCTAGCAATCCATAAGAATTGGCTGAACGAATGAAAACAACTCCATATAAGCAAACTTAAATATTTTATACCAGCGAGAACTCCAAATTCAACTCTTCCAACCCTTCTCTCCCTTTAGTGGCTACATCGGTCTGCGGGCTTCCTTCAACATTTCCCTTTCTTTACTGGAGATGCATTCTTATTAACCTTACCTTGCTTTCGTCCTTCTCGAACCTGAGTAGGCCTGCATCAATTAGATCCTGGATTCTATGCCTTAGAAACATCGGTTGGTCCAGTGTCCTATTCCACCCATATGAAACTCACAACGAGCATTGGGGTCATAACTTCTGGGTGGAGGATTTGACGGTGGCCTGAGAGGGTGGATAGGGCATCCAATTTCCTTGGCTTCTTGCACCCTCTTCCTTGGTGACTTGGAGGAACTTGCGGAACCATCGGTCGAGGTAAAAGGATCGGCTGGGCTTGTTTGGTAGGGGTCCACTTAAGGTCGTCGCGATGCATCCTTGGAGACGGGCGATTAACCGTGCTTGTCTGACTAACTTCAACCTTTTTTCCTGTTACCCGTATTCCTACGGAAGCTCTGTCTCTTTCTTGATACCTTTGCGGAGTCATGACTAACGGAGTGGGGGTAGCCTGATGAAAGACTGGGAGGCTTGGTTCGCGTAAGCTCAATGCTTAGGGCAGAGTTATGGCTTTACCCCTTCAACATCTAGCATTGCTACTCTTCTTACTATGTCTAAAATGGGACCAGACCGACAGCCCACCACTGGAACTTGCTTTGCTCTCGCTCTGCTCGTTCCCACCTGTCTTCTTCCAACCATAGTTCACTTTAAGAAAGATCCTTCATTTCACTACGGTTGGAACCTCACTGACCTTCTCGGGCAGTTACTCTAAGCTGGGGTCTCCGCCAGCTAACTCTTGCGGAACCACTCATCCTCCAGTCAATATGATAAGATAGGTGTTAACTAGTTGGTTGAAAAACTAGCTATCTAGCCCTTGCTCGACACAGTCCTTAGTATGATGCCGATCTCTTAGGATGCACCGGTTTATTAGCGAGAAAGAGAGCTTAGCCGTACCCCTGAATAATTTTCCTTATTGGTTGACTGACCCCTTACCACACTGCAATCAAACTTATGTAATTACCGCGCTAAATTGACACCTATGTTGGCCTGATATGCATGCTTAGGGAAGCAGCTTTATAATAAACTAAACTCTTACCTCGAAACTGCCAATTGAGGAAGGGTTGTTCCGGCTTTCGAGCCAACAAGTGCCGGTTCGAATCAAGCTTTTGCAATGAAGTTAGCTTTATTCTTCTGCCTGCCTAGGGTCTCCTAACTCGAGATCTGTTGGCTCTATTATTTCGATTTCATTGGCTTTTCGGGGCTTTATGACATTTTTTCGGGCTTCCCTCGACTCTTCCTTCTAACTAAATAAAAAAGGCACCTAATGTTTGCCGTCTCCACTGATATTTAAGGCCTTCCAGGAGAGAGAAGGCGAGGGCAAAAAAGACTTCACGCAACTCTCCTTCGGACCCTCACAGACTGTTCTTCTGGTTTTTTTTAGGGTAGAAGGCAATGTAATTGTTTGAGTATTACCAACCGGGGACAAAAAAAGTCCCCTCCTATTAAATTCAAGCGGAGAGTGCTCCGAGAGGGAAGAATCACATGTGTTAAGCATATCAACGTGGCATCTATACCGATCCAAGATGGAATCGACTTGATCGAGAGAAATGGAAAACCCGATGGAATACGGTCGAACAGATCAACTCAAAGCTTTCTGTTGAATCACGAAAGGCTAACCTTTCAACTGTCTGCATATCTTACCCTCGATCAGCTGCACCAACTGGATAAGAATAGTATGCTTACTTATAAAGCCGACGAGGATACCTATACCCTTTTTATCCGCCGAAAAGGAATTCTTATTTTTCAAATAGGGGAGTTTTTCAAAAAGCGGAATCAGGATAAAAAATCGATGACAAGAGGGTCCTGCCGTTTTATCGATCAACTAACCGAACTCTTGAAGACAAGGAAAGGGACTGATTCACAAAGGAGTCCGGCACCGACCCGGATAGATGATGCCCTATCGCACTCCCTTCTTTCCGCTATCAATCCGCTTGATCAAACAAACGAAAACAGTCAAGTGATGCTTCTCTGTTATTGTAATTTTTTAGCAGGGAGCTTGGGATGGGCCCAAGTAAAGGCCAGCTAGTGTCCTATAGCGCGCTCCCTTTTGGGATCTTTCGCTTGGAACCTAATCCGCGAAATGGATACAAAAAAGGTGGAAAGTTTTATCTCAATCGAGAGTCATTTCCCTTAGTGACTCTAGAATGGAATCAACCAGATCTTCACTTATGTTATTTTTTCTTGCTCTATTTTGTTCCAACGAATGTCGTATCTTGCTTCTCTTGTGCCCTCTCTTTCTTTCTATCGCTACGCCCCTTCCGCAACGAGGTGCGTAGCGATAGGATTCCTGACAGAAGCTTATCTCAGTCTACCTAGATACAGGCCTGCTCATTTGCTAGTTAAGTAGATCCTTTGTAAAGTGTATTCCTTCCTTGGCAGTACGGAGAGTCTGTATCTATAAGGAAGTCTCGGGGCTCCCAAGTACACGATTGTTTAGGTGTGTGCTGAAAGCGCTTCCTTTAATGCCAGCCTGTATCTGAACCCCTTTCCATATCTCGGAGAAGGTATTTGCATAAATACTGTGAAAGTTTGCCCTGAATAAGAGCCCATTTGTCCAGCCAGAAACGTATCTCCATTCCCAACACTCCACTGTAATCCCAACAAAATAATATCTCGCCCGCGAAGGATTGAAGCCCATGTTGAAGACATTCCAACTTTAGGAACGGCTGAAAACAGATCCTGATTATGAAGATACTTGGTACTGAAGACCTGGCCCCATAGTTGCTCATGCAACATGCTCCAGTTTAGCTTGGCAAGTAATGCTAGATTCATATCCCTGGTCTTCCTTAATCCTAAGCACCCCATTGCTTTCGGTTGACAAACTTTGTCCCAACTCAATAAATGCGGTTTCTTATGAGAATCAGAGCAGCCCCACAAGAAGTCCCTATTTAGTTGATCCAAAGAATCACAGACTGTTGTGGGTAGATAAGTAGTATGCATCGTGTATACTGGGATTGACTGAGTCACAGACTGAATCAACGTAGCCCTGCCTGCCAGAGATAGGCAGTTTGCCTTCCATCCCGCTAACTTAGTCTGGACTCTACTTACAATATCAGCATAAATATTACTGCGTCTGCCATCAGGAATAATAGGCACCCCAAAATATCTTCCAAGATCAGTCACCTTAGAAAAACCACATAATAAACTAATAGATGCTGATATTTCCCTTGGGACATTAGGGGAGAAATATATCTTGGACTTAGCTGGGTTAATTCGTTGGCCTGAGCTTGCACAAATGCTGCTTACAATAGTCTGAATACACCGAATTTGAGCAAGTGAAGCTTTAGCAAATAGAAGCAGGTCGAAAGTGAAAGTCTTTAGATCGAAAGCCAATTCAAGTATCTGCTGCAGTGAAAGTCCTTCTTTGAGACTGTCTCATTGAATAGTCCCAGATTCAGAGTGAGTGAGAGTGACGGATGCTGCCAAGGATGCAGCAACAGCAGTGAGAGTCAGGGAAACTAAGTTCACATTGACTGTAACTGAGTAACTGATGAGTCACTGAGGTAACTAGCTGTACTGCGTAACGAACATTTTCTCAGTTAGTGAAGGAGAACAGTAGGGATGAATTCTGCTTGAACTGGAGATTGGATTCATAGGCATATTATAGGCAAAAGGGGGCATTAAAGGTATTTTAAGATTATTTTACGCCCCTGGCAAGCAATAATTCTTATTGTAATTTCAACTTTCATTTCATCGAGTGGGAGTTATCTTGGAAGTTTGAGTCCAGTTTCTTCGATCTAGTCTTAAGCGCTCTAAGTGCTATTCTAATCTTTTGCAGGCCTGTTCTTGCGCCTGCGAGCGAGGTAATGATGCGGTTGCAGACCAGTCATAAGGGATCTACCTGTAATTAGAATTAGTAGCATTTCATACTCCGGATACGAGTCCTAATCTTTCTCCCGGGCATAAGGAGGCATAAGAGGTATACCGTTAATAACAAAAAGTACTACCCATAATATACTAAATAACGAGACTAAAGCACTACCAGTACCACCTAGCGTAAGAGTTAACAGTCAATCCTATCCTAAAGTACTATTATTTCTAAAGCATTCTTAATTAATGCTTTTCCTAATCTCTTTCAGGCTAGTTCCTTTCGATTGCAGTAAGTTCCAGACCAGTACTAAGATAAGCCCTTGTAAATGCAGTCAAGAGGTAAGTCTATCCAATTGCTTTCTAGCGCCTTACCAGGCCAGGCCAGAAAAAAAGCCATCGATAAGCGCATCCCTTTTCTTTTCTTTTTTCCTGAGTCTGTTGGAGTGCTAAAGGTAGTAATCCCATCTAATCAAGTTCAAATCCTTCTGTCTTCCATTACTCCGCAACCTCCTGCCTTCCTTGAGGTTTGAGTTGAGTTGCAGGAGTAGCTTTCCTTTCAATTGCTTCTGCCTTTGATGGAGTTGCAGTCCTTGGGGTTTGAGAAGTTGGATTTTCAGTTTCATTCTAGCCAAAGCCAATTGGAGGCCCAAGGTAAGCCACAGTCCTAAGCACTGGCATTCTAGATTCCTTCCCTGGGGGAGTGCTAAGGGTTTCAAGCCAGCTAGTTTTAGTCCTTCGCTCCTAAAGAAGTGGGCCTCTTACGCAAGTATCATCTTTCTATCTTCCCCGCAACCTAGATTTTTTTCCCGTGGAGAATTCTTTTTCCACCTCTAAATTTTATCTTATTTTTCTATGCGTGGACTATCCGGCATAGTTAGGTTAGACATTAGTCTTATATGGGAATGGATTTGCTTATTCGATAGCTTAATCGATCCGTACGCGCACAGAACTCGTACAGGTGAATAAGAAAGCGATCCAACTCCTTCCATGTGGCTATCGGTAGACCATTGTGTAGAATATCGCCCGCTCTGACTCTTTAGTATACTCTCATACGGCAAGTAAGACCTATACTATAGATTTGCCGATACCGAGCTGAGTGAATGAGCGCATGAAGGAATGCTTTCACAAGCGGTAGAAAGAGACCATGTTCGAGACTTACCTAGATGGACAAGCCTTAACGCCCTCGATTCCTTTAGCAGTGGCATTGTGAAAATGGAAAGAAGAGCTCCTACCTAGTCAAAAAAGTAAAAAAAAATTCTTGGACCTTGGAATCGATCAAGTGTTCACTCACACACACAACCTATGGGCGAAATCACTCAAGCTCCTGTTCCTTATTCCTTAGGGAGTGGGGTCTCAGTTCGAAACTTTTCTATCTCAACTAGTAGCAAAACTAAAGACTGGGGTTGAACTTTTCTTCTTCATTTCTCTCTCCTTTCAGTCAATCCTTAACTGAACGCCCTCGGTCTCTTTCTTTAATAGAATATAAAAGAAAAAAGAAAGGGTGGTTTTCTTGTTCCCATGAGTCCGCTCCGCACCTTCGCTCGTCCCTTTAATTAGGAATCTCGCATCTCGATCTCTCTTTCCGCTACTAAGGAAGATGGAAGCCTCTTCTTCCCGAAAACATCTGCAGACCCTGAGACCAGCCAGCCGAGCCAGAAGCCTCCTTTCCTTGCTTCGACTAATTACCTAATCCGGTCTCTCTAAGCCCTGAAAACATAACTATACTATGGCTATGCCCTCAGATCAGTCTTTGTTGGATCTGTCAAAGCTTTCTTTTATTACGCGTGTACCTATCTCCAACTCCGATAGGGGGAAGAGATTGAGGATAGTTTGACATAACCAGGCATACATTCCTTGGTCACGAGTGAGCAGCTGCTTCTCCTAAAGACTGGGCTCCCAAGGCATAAGAAAAAGAGAAAGCGGATTAGGAAAGATTCCAAAGATTGCTTTACTCATAGACAGGATTCAGGTTAAGTACGCTTAAAAGAAAAAGGATAAAAGAAATTCATCCTAAATACTGAGGGAGGTGGGAAAGGTACCGAATCGAAGGGCTCTTCTTTCTTTGATTTGAAAGGCTCTCACCTTAACCCTCTGGTCTGTGGGTAAACCATTCAAAGATACAACAAAGATAGAAAGCAAGTGTCCTCTTCGAAGAGTTCTTCGGTGAAAGGATCGCTAGCATCCAAGAATGATCTGAGCTGAGGTCTAGCCCCAAAGAGATAAGGAGCAGAGCAACTGGCGTAGAAAGAAGGGATAGGGGGCAGCGCGAGCGTTAAGGAAAAAAGCAAAGCTCTCGGCAAAGGAGTAAGATCGCAGTTTTCATCTCCTGATGTCATAAACTGGGCTAAATCGAATTAGATATCCACGCACATAGAAGGAGCAAAGGAGGAAGCGGGGAGGGAAGGCAGAAATGCCACACTGATTAGGGGTCCACTAAAGATAGCTGAATCCCGATTCCTAGGTTTGGTTGGATGGATTGGGAATGCTTTGCCCAGTGGAGAAAGAAGCCATTAGGGGGTAAAAAAAGGGCTAAGAAATTCCCCTGATAAAAGGCATGGCGAGTGGAGAAGCAAGCTGTAACGAGTGAGAATCCGGTGGCCCCGTATTCATTGATCCAAAAAAAAGCAAATGACTTTTAGAAAGAAGAATAAGCTGTAACCGCTGTAAGAAAGGTAACTCTGAGAGTAGCCGCTCAACCAGTAGCCGGGGCTCTTTCTGTTACTGTTTCCGCTGCAGATCTCATCGTAGAAGCTGTGATTGAATCAGTAACCGATGCAGTCCCATTAGTGCTTTTTATTGCATTACTCTTTCTCGATGCTTTGAATAGTAAGGAAGTACATTGACAACATTGAGATAATCAAGTTAAAATGGAAAATCACTTTGATTCTGAATTTTGGTTGGATAGGACGAAGCCAGAGGCTCCCTTTTACAAAGAAAGTATGCTTCCACTTTCTATGGATAACATATCTTTGAGACTCAAAGAGTATGCCGTGCTTTCGCTCCGGATGGACTTTACGCCGAAACATAAAAAAAAATGCCCTATAGAGTCTTTTTTTCCGGGGTCGATTAAAATCGAGATTGAAGAGAAGATTGAAGTGGCATCAACACAAAATGACTCCACAACAACGAAAGATTCCATTTCTCATGCGCTCTTATCGCACCCTCGAGAATTCTGAGACCCGCTCCTTAGTCCTCCATAGAGGGTGTCTATGGGATAAAATCTCCTCATGTTATCGTGTCCAACAAGTTCTTCCATCCATCCCTTCCCCAGGTCCTGAGCTTGTGCTCCATCCTTACTCCAACCGCCTGGATCAACTGTGCTTGAACTGGAAATGAAATATCTGCTTTTACCAGCTTCAAATCAAAGCTTGACTAATAGGGGCGCGCTAGCGCGTGCATCCGTTTTTCAGCTGGGGCTCGAGAGAATGAGGTTCAAGACCTGTCTAGAGCGAACCGGCAGTGTGGTAAGCGCAGAGTGAGCACATGGCAGATACAAGACCGGGGCAAGAGAAGCTTGACGCTAGTCTACTTCAATCTGAACCCGCCAAGCAAGTATGTAGCAAAAGCTAACACAGATCGAAGGCGTATCGCGAAGGGGATCGGCGCTGATATACGTTGCTTCGACTGAAGTGTACATGATCGAGCTCTTTCCCTTAGGCTTGTGACGAGAAGAATGTTCAAAGCGGAGAAAAAGGGATGCGACGAAATGCAATTCTCTTTTTCACTCCCTCCTATGGGAAAATCTCATTTGTCGTTTGAAGAAAATAAAAGACAAAAGAACAGATAGTTAGCAGAACTCAACCTGTTGGGATTACTGTCAGTCTCTTTCATCAGAATAGGAGTCCTTTTCAGGTACCTTTCACCGATCTTGGGAAACCGCTTTGGACCTCTATTTCGCTTGTCTTTTTTCTGGACAAGAAGACCTGAATGAAATAGGTAGGAGTCTGTAGAGGGCAATGCAGGGTTCCATCTGACTTTCTTCTTTGTTTGATAGTCTTTATGGGAATAGCAGTCTAGTTGATCATCCCATCACGTGGCTCTTCTGTCAATGCGTTCATCATTAGGATTTGCACTTTTTTGCCGGATTTGGTTTAGTCCCCTGCAGATTTACAACGTGACCTTTATGAGAAGTGCTCCTCCTTTTGGAATGATGCTTTGTGCTATAGAAGAGTGTGATACTCAATTTCTTCTGGAAGAGGGCTGACGTAATCTTCGTTGTAGACAGAAAGACTGCTGGTCCTTCGTGCTAAGACAATCTTGGTCCCTCTGAAAACAA
The DNA here is from genome assembly GCA_948193215.1 of Bocquillonia castaneifolia. Taxonomy (NCBI): domain Eukaryota; kingdom Viridiplantae; phylum Streptophyta; class Magnoliopsida; order Malpighiales; family Euphorbiaceae; genus Bocquillonia; species Bocquillonia castaneifolia. Next base: position 12,523 of record CANYLF011649860.1, on the reverse strand, counting down.
AACGTTTTGCCAAGAGGTTAGGAACATTCTTCAGATGATCAGGCTTTTGACTGCCATAATTAGAAGACAATTCATGCGTCATTTTCCACCGTTAGCTCAATCAACGAGATAAGAGAAATTCGAGTGTCAACGAAAGAAGAAAAAAAAAGAAGCACTAACGCGCAATCGCTAGCTAAAGTACAAGGGTTTGAGAGCGAGACTCATTAGAAGGCGCCTTACTAATTAATAAGGGCCGATTGATATCAAGTAGGTGTATTAGTAGCGAGACATGAAGGCAAGTTAGCAAGTCACTGATTAGCGCAAGTGCAAGTTAAAGCGTGTGTTCTTGACTTGACTGAAAAAGCAGCGAGATACCGGCTCTTGATATCCGCGAGTGCGAGTCGAAAGAGGGTCCCGGAGAGGAAAAGGCAAACGAACTTGGCAAATCAGCTAACCCAGCAATGTGTTAAGCAAATAAGCAATTTACTTTTTTCCAGTGAATTCTTCACCCTCGCAGAGAATTAGACAGGTGAAAGGTTGTTTACTTCCTTCAGATAAGTATGACGAGGAATTTGATACTTTCCCCTACCTTATTTAGATTTAATTTGGCTACTAACTCAACCACTTGTCTTAAAATGAATGGCAATTAGTCCAGGTCCGGATCGCCCCTTACTACTTGCTTCTTCTTACTTCTTTTTTTAGACGTTTGGGACCATCGTTCAAAATTGTTACTTGGGTTGGAGTAACTTCCTCCGGTCTTGGTTGAGTTCTGTGCCGAGGAACGAACCCACGTCCATAGCTTTACAGTCTAGTTCTTTCCGGGACTAAGACGAACTGCTTTTCCTTCCGGTAACCTGCTTCGCGGCAGAGAAGAAGACAGCAAGCGAGCGTACCTTTGTTCCCTTCTTCTCCACTCTTGGCTAAGCACTAATGATTTAGGTCGCAGCTTTCTTGCTCGAGCTTTCTGACTAAGTGAAGAGTTCCTCTCTTATGTAATTATGAGAGTAGGGGCGAAGAATGCTAATTGCTAATTTAGAGTTTAGAGTCGAGTTGCACTAAACTAGGAAGAGGGTCTCTGCTTTCTGGTCTAGAAAAAGAAGGAAAATGAAGAACCTTTCTGATCCACCAAAGCAAGCAAATAAAGCATTGGCTTTCCAACCCTTGGTTTAGGAATGACTCTCTTGCTACGATCTGCCTTAGACCCACTTTACCTCATGTAGCTCTTATAAAGAAGCTACTCCCCCTCACGTAACTTCCACGCCTTTTTCTTTCTCTTTCAATTAAGGGAAGCAAGGCAGGTCCTATTTGCATAAGAGAAAGAAGAATGCGCCATAGGCCATTTCCCCCCCTGACTTTCCTTAAAAAGTCAGACTCAGAAATCTGTGGTCGATACACAGATGCTTAAGAGACTTGATTTGATGCGATTTGCTCCCTTGAAGTTCGAGTAGATAGAGAAGACTCAAAGCACTTAGTAGAGGGATTCAGTTGCTTTCCTTCGGGATTCGATCCTCGAAATAAAGACTGAGAAAGGAGCCCCCTCTTTTCTTGGGCTTCGGAGCTTTTAGTAGTGTGGGAAAGAGAATCTTTAATAAGGAATAGAGTGAATTGAATTATTAACTGATTAGTCCTTAAATAGCATATAGAGGGAAAGCGCATCAACCAGCTTTCAGGCACGCCCTTTAGTTAGTCGGATAGTCGGATCGGAGGGGAAGGATTTGAATCAAAGTTTGATTCGAATGAGTGAGCCAGCCACACGTGCTTTTAGTCGAAGGATTCGATCGTCCATTTGAGTGGAAACAAAGACAAAGCCCTCTGGAAACTTATCAAAAAGGGAATTTAAGATCAAGAAAAGTAGGGGGTCAAGATAGCGTAAGTGATCCATAAATCAATTTGCCTAAGAATCCGCCCTAAAAGAGACCCTCTTCAAGGGCTTCAAAGAGGAGAGAAGCGAAACTACTACTTTATATGATATGAACTGAAAGAACTATTAGTTTAGTTTATAGAGTTTAGTTCCCTGCCTTTCATCACTTACTTCCCCTTGATTCACCCTTGCTACCGGGGAGAAGAGGAAGGCTCTTTCTTAACTAAAAATAAAAAGATTGAATTGTTTAGAGTTCCTTCTGTTCAAAGGATTGAACCTAAGTAAAGGCTTCAAACTTTGATTCCAGCCAAAAGACTAAGATTGAACCCCTTCCATCCTTAAAGCCTGGGGATATGTGCGGAGGTTACCTATCTACTTTACTCAGTATTCGCCCTTTTCCCTATAAGCTGACCGGTCCATAGGAAAGTCCCTATCGAGAAAAGAGGAATCCAGCCGTGTTTAGAGCGAAACGAAAGAAAAAGAAATAAAGGCATTTTAACCCTTCTTCTCTACTTAGACAAAGATCTTCTACGCTCAGTCACTACTAAAATGAAATTACCGCTTTCTGTCTTAGGCTTAGGACCTTCCTGCTCCCAGCTTGTAAATGCTCGGTTGGGAGTGACTTAACTTATACTTATAAGATAAGTGATACCCGGATTCATGACTCCCAGGACAAAAGCTAAATAGGAGTTTTAGGGGCTACTGCTACTTCACCAGGAGTGGGACTTTCCGCATTACTACCTTACCCCTATACCTCACCTCTACCATTAAAGGAATGGGCCTTTTTGTTAAGGGAATGAAGCATTTAGTTGTACTAAATTGGATCTATGAAAGAAAAGAAGGAGATGAGAACTAGTTTTACCAATCAGAGAAAATGAAGGATAATCAGTACGGAGTGGAATGAGTCATAAGATCATTGTTTTGCCAATAAATAGAAATAGAAGTCGCATTTCCCCCATTATTAGTTGGAGAGAGGCACGCTACCTAAGAAATAAGAGAGACAATACCGGGGGTTGACTATAGAGGTCAAGCCAAGCCCAACCCGTAGAAAAGAACCCGCTTTAGATCTTACCTTACCTTTATAAAAGCCTAAACTACGGCTTTGGAAGCCTTTTTCCCGGCCCCCTTATCTGTAAGAGGAAGACAGGATTTACCCACTTCTTTATAGGGAATTTCCTCCAATCAATCTTTCCCTTGCTCTCTAAGATAAGGTGTCATAACCAATACCTACAGCTGCGGATAGAGCTCTTACTAGAACCTCTTTGTTCTCTCTTGGGCTTAGCTAGAGCTTTTAAGTTTAAGAAAGGGCAAATCGCGCCCCACCATTCTAAGGCTGCTTTAAACCTAGACCAAAGCAATTCAATTTCTTTAAATTAAGCCGTAAGCCAAGCATTCCGCTGCGCCCATGATCTCAGCTAGAACTAGAAGAAGATAAGGATAGAAGTACCTCCTTCTCAGGTTTTCCAGCATTTCAAATTGATATGAAAAGTTCCCGGAATCTCTTTCAATTACTTAGACTAAAGCACTCGAGGCTCGATGTAATTGACCTAAAAGCCGATGCACCTTCTTAAGCGAGTTTACCCAGTTGAAGCATTGAGCATCTTTCTTACCTATACCTATAAAAGGAAGCCTCCGAAAGTTTTGATGCTAGAAGTAGCGAGAAAGAGATTGGATCAGAAAGAAATTTTATTATTGGCCACTGCTACCGCAAAAGGGATTGTAGCTCTTCCCGTTAATGCAATTGTAGCCGCATACACTAATTCCGCTTAGCACCTCCAGTACATTTCGCTATTTCTTAAAAAGGTAACAAAGGCTTTCACTATCTCCTGCTTTTAGCTTAAAGATTAACAAGCACTTAGCGTCGAATACAGGCTCAATGCTCCCTGCTGGAAAAGAAAGAAACTTATGCGGTTTAACTCTGACAGCATTAGCTACTCTACTAGAAAGTCAACTTCCAAGCTTTGACACTTGACACTCATTTTCTCAAGTGAATGAGGATCGGGCGAGTGGTCTCGGTTGGTGACGGGATTGTGCTTCTTCTTTCGCTTGTTTATGGATTGGATTGACCGAAAGAAGGAGATCGTGTAAAGCATACTGGCTCTATTAGATCTATTAGATAGAGATAGCTCATTAGAGAGACGAGTTAAAAGCATTACTGAATCGAGTGAACCTCTAATAAAGGGCTTTATTATCCCTTTTCCTGCCTTAAGACCGCCTTTCTTACATTCATTGGCAGATGCGCCTGAACCTCTTTTTCCTGCACTAAGCATTGACATTAAAGCGGAAACTGAACCGCTTTAGACGAACTTTCGCTTTAAGTCACAAAGCGAAGGAGAAGGCCTACCAGAGGAGCGAGCCAATGATCAAGCCAGTGAAATAAAGTGGGAAGAAAGTCAAGCAGCGAGTGAATGGCAATCTGCTTTCAAGCTTGCATGGTATGATAATCTAGCTGATTTAAGATAAGTAGGGTAGGGTAAAATAAACCTGTTTGGATGAAATCCATTTTCAAGACTTTCATCAGTCCCAATCCAGCAGTAAAGGACTAGGGTAAAGCTAGGGCAAAAGGATCTAGCGCAAGAAAGCAAATAGGGATTACTGATTATAGGGCTTATAAGTAAACAAGGAAGTTTCACCAATCTAGTGAGTAATTCTAGGAGCAGTGATAAATACAGTTCAAGAAAACCAGTACCTCTATCTTACTTCGAGTGACTTCGAGCAAGCAAATCAAGTTCTGTTACAGCGAGTGCGAATTTCCTAACTACCTGACCGGGGCAACAGCAGCCTTTATGTATTACAAGCAGGGCTGATACGGCTACCACTTTATTCACACCCTCAACAAGTGCTTAATTGCCAACATTTCTTTTATGATCTTCAAGACCTCCCCGCAGAGCGATTTCAACCATTTCGTGACCGCACTCGAGGTCCCTCGTACTTCAGAAGGGACCCTTCTTCTGTATGGGACGGGGAAGATTTACAATCGCACTCCCTGGCTTGCTTCGCATAGGCTACACAAGCCAGGCTAGAGAGCATTGATTTCTTTTCTCGGGGTTCCTTCCCTCGCTTAATTCTTTCTCGTAAGTCACTTTGTTCCCCAGCCCAGACTTCTTTTCCTTCCACGATTTCCTTCTATAAGTTGGTTTCCAGCCGATCAAGAATCTATCTTCTCTCACAGCGTCAAAAAAGACACTTCGACCGATTCACTAAGGTACCAGGCCTACCAATAACAATCTATCTTTATTTAGTTATTTAGAAAGCTGAATGAATATGGATAGATGCCCACATCAAGCACTTGCCACAGAGATTCTCCTCGCTAACCTAGCCTGATTCTAGAACTTCTCAACCCATGACCACGCAGCTAAGAAAGCGAACATAATCAGGTTTGAAGAAGTCAAGCCATTCTACCGACAGGAAAGGTTGGGGTATGCTCGACCGAAGGAAAAGAAATGAGGTCTCGTGATTTGTCTCAGGCGGACAGACTGCCCGAGCTAAAGAAATAGTAGCTGCTCCGAAAGACCTATTCTACATCCGGGACGAGAAGTACTAATGCCGAAGACTGCACAGACACATTAGGCTTCCTTTCTGTTCTAGATTGGATGACTCAATCCCCCTTGTCCACTTCTTAGAATGATTTCCCTATCTAAGCCTTCAACTACCGTACCTGTGAGTTTTCGGATAGACCCCTGTGATAGATTAGGGTGACTAATTCGCACTATAGATTAGGGTGACTAATTCGCACTAATGAGTCAGTAAGAATACAAGACCTCTTCCCCAACCCAACTCACGGAACTCAAGTCATCCTTTCTCTTTATAGCATATCCCAATCCCGTCGCTTTATCCTTGCCCTTTTCTTTCTACAGGAGAGGGTACCCCCTCGGTAAAGGTCTTCTTACAAATGCTAATTAGGTTAGCTCCTTATTAGGAATGGGAACGAACTCTTTCCAAGCACGAATTCCAGTCCTCCCAGCAGGCTTTTTCCCAGCTGCAGCAACAGTTGCAGATGATGCATCCGTCAAATCCTAGCACAGAGTTCCCAAGCTCCTAAACGGCAGTGGCCTGGGCTTGCACCACAAGCAGTTTCCAGCACTTCTGCTACTACACTCCCTACAGATGTTCCTCTGTCTACATCTGCTCCTACTCCAGGCCTTATGAATCAGACAGTAGCCCCTGTAAAATGCAATTGGACTGAGCATACTTCCCCTGAGGGATTAAAGTACTATTATAATAGCGTAACTCGTGAAAGCCGGTGGGAGAAAGCAGAGGAATTGAAAGAATTTGAGCAGCAGCAGCAACTACAACAAAAACCTCCAGTTCAACTGCCTCATGCCCAGCTAAACCCTCAAGTTCTGCCCACCCAGCAAGTGGCACAAACTCAACAAGTGCAGCTTCAGGCGCAACTTCAGACAGAGTTTCGCCACCAGCAAGAGCTGCCACAGCCGTCTTTTGGGTATGTCGCTTCTGGAGTTAGAGGTCAACAAGATGCTGAGGAACTTGGCTATACACAATTACCTGTAGCAGCTAATTCAATCAGTGATCCAACACGCTTCCAGGGGCTTCCAGTTGCTCAGGATTGGATGTTGAAGAATAAGCCAGCAGGAACTTGAAGACTGGAATTCGAGGAAGCCAAAGTTACAGCTACTTGAATGCCAGGTGAGAGCATGGTGGCTAGCTCAGGGGCAACTCGAGGATAGCAACAGAAAGAAGAGCTATGAGCTTAAATGCTGGATGAATTGAATACTTAGCCCGCCTTATAGCCGCGGAGAATCACTGTCCCACAGTTACTGGCTTGCACATTAAGCATATGTGTGCCATCGGTGCATGGCTGGGGAGGAGACACGTGGCCTTTGTTTCTGGCGCCTTAGCCTACTCATTCTAAACCCGGGGAGTTCGCCTTTACTAAGCTAAGAAGACTGGACTTCCTCTTACTGTACTGGGCTTCCCCTTAGCCCTTGCTTGACTTGGCCCAGACAATTTCTCTTTACCTGGCTCAATCTCTTCGATGCTAACGGTAGAGGTTCGAGGAGTTGCGGCGAGTAACTGAACTTCATCAAGCCAGGAAAGAAGCTCGACAAAGACGGAGACGGAGAGGAAAGCTTCTGAGAATATAGGTTTTGAGGTGGCATCAATACCAGAGAAGAGGGTGGGAATCCCCTCTTATGTCATTTCCCTCCTTTCGAGAATAACTATTTCGGTGGGGAAGACTCCTGCCTGGAGGCAGTAAGCTTTGTTTAGTTTTAGTTTAGGCTGCTAAAGACTGACTTGCCCCAACAGCCGTAGCTAAAGGCTTAACCCATTGTTGAGTACCCAGATTCTTCAACCCCGACCTCAAGAGAATCCGGGGAAAGCTCAATATCAAAAGAAGCTTGACCGGTAGCGGTAGGGAGAGAGAAGTTTGGGATATAATCTGAGTTTGGGGCTAAGGCCTGTAGCTATCGGAGTTTCACTCTTTTCTTCACCGGAATTGGAATCTACTTCACTAGATGGAAGAAAGATCAAATCTTCCTAAGCCTAAACTTGCCGTGGAAGGGAATAAATCCCTCCCTACTTCATTTAATTTAATACCGAGGGGCATATCTTTCTCGGAAAGCAGTAAACGAGGGAACGGAACTCGCTTTCGACTTAGAGGAAAGAGAGAATATTGACTTCGGAAAGTAGTCGCATAGAGGCGAGTCAAGGGAAAAGCTGTCAGCTAGACTAAAGAGGAATGAGACTAACAACCAGATCGACTAAAGGCGTTGGCTTACAGCGAAACTAGGGCTGAAAGGATCGGAGTTGATGTTTGACTTACTAGATCGACTAAAAGGTTTCAAGTAAGGGAGCCAGAGAAAGAGCTGATCTTCTTGCATCGGATCTAATGGATCGGAATGAATCTGCTGCAGCAGAAGAGTTCGCAGAAGAAGCTGCGTTGGATGCTTCCTCAACAAGGAGCTAAATCTTCTTTCTTTGCAAGGGGAGATCTTTAGCAAGAAGGAAAAGAGGGGAAAGGTTTACTATAGGACGAGGGGGGTAAGAGAATAACACAGAAGCAAAAGATAAAGGAGTGGCTGATAAAAGGAACGAATCCGAGTTCGAAGATGCGACTAGGAACTCAAAGTCGAGGTTCGAAGAAGATGTTCACAGGATTGGCAATGATCTGAGTCTGATTGATGTGAGAAAGACGAGGGCAGGACGTTTAGCCTCCCCAGAGAGGGCATGTCCTCGGCAGTTAGGAGGGATCGCACAGCAAAAACAATGGTCAAGGCCAGACCACCGGAGCACCCAATCCATTAAGATGATGATGGCTCCTTCGGGGGATTGTGGCCCATCAAGCTCTGGGAATTGGCGGCAATATCTCAACTTATCATCAGATAAGGAAGGAGATTCCTCCCCCACAACCTAGGCTGCTCGTGGTCATGGAAAGCCCGTCTTTTTGGCATAACTGCCTCTAGCAGCTCCTTCTGTAAGACCTTGGTCAATCAGTTCCTTTTACTCATATTCATGTGCTGCGGATTCTCGAACAAGAACAGCAGATTCAATGCCATCCTCTTCTACTAGTGATTCATGTGCGAAAACAGCCTCTTCTGGGCTTGCGAGAGAGCTTTGACGACTGCCTTTCTGGTTTCAGGAGAAAGACGTAGGAGGTCGTAGGTTCAATTCCTGCTTTTGTTGATGTGGTGAAAGTCAAAGTAGGCGTTCGTCCTACTAAACGAAAAGTGTTAGAAAAAAATGATACCTCTATTTAATCGCTTCACGTCTGGACTACCTGAAATAAGAATAAGATTTCCTTGAATTGGAAATGAAATGGCTCTTACTGGTCGGGATCGTGTCTATATGTATAGAAGACCGGAATGGGAACTGGTAAGATATCAGGTGAAAGAAAAACCGCATTGGTGGCCACACCCTCAAGGTCCACTACACGCGAAAAGAAAAGTGAAGGAGCAGAAGATGATTTGTCATGTTGGACCGTGTCAAACTATGACCGCTAACAAGAATCAAATGACTTTACCCATTGGAGACTGACGGATAATGCGCCTTTAAAGCTGCTTCTGATTGATTCTCACTAGTCTTTTTCTAGGAAAGAGATTTTAAAAGAGAGACGGATTCCAATCTGCCAAAAGCTTGTCGAGGTGAGCAGTCTTACTTCTTTTGCTATTGCCTGGCTCAATGCTCTCTCTTCGATCAGTAAGATTCACCTCATACTCCTACCTATTGCATTTCCTTACCTTCTCATCTAAGTATACCGCCTATTGCTTGCATTTCCTTATTCCTTATAGTCATACCTTGCCTTGTCAGCTAAGTAATTGACATAAGCTTCCGATAAAAGGAGGGTCTATACCCACCAGCAGCCTAATAATCCGATTCTAAGCTTGCAGTGGATATGATTAAGGATAAGTCTAACTTTCTTGAAGGCTTAAGCCTTGCCTAGTCGCTACAACTTGACTTTTCCTCCTTGCTCTCAGGCTACCTAGTTCTTGGTCTTGAAGAGGAAGGAAGAAGTGATTCTTTCATACCATAGTCTACCTTTTCCAACTAAGTGATTGAAATAGCTTTCTTAGGGTCCATCCTCTTTCTAAGAGTTGGGCTTATGCCAGTTGGATGAGTTAGTCTGTAAACTAACTACCTTAAGAGCGGTCTAAGAGTGTCAGTGGTATAAGCAAGATTTCTTCCTGGGGTTGATGACCTCCTTGCATGCCCCATATCCTCCAGCCCCTTCGTCGCTCCTTGCGTCCAAAGACCCCAAAGCTGAGCCACTTTCCAGAGAAAGCCTATTACCAATCTTAAAAATATTCTTTCACGTAAATCCCTCCCAAGTCATTCCATTCCTTCCTGAACCATATCAAGGTAAGATATTCACTCTTGCAGGTAAGGCTCTAAGGCTAAGGAATTTCATATACAAGGCGCGAGTAAGGGTGGGGGAAGACCAATGCAATACCACCTTCGACAGGGAAAGGAGGATTCTAGGTAAGGCTTTCCCTGCTGAAACTTAGTTTTTCAACCGAGACTAGTGCTTAGTGTCTAAGCCTCTGTCCCCAATTTATTCCTGTAAAAGAAATTCCCACGGGGGAGACCCGCCTTCTTTTCTCTTTCTGCATCTACTTCGTATACTTTTGCTTCAGTTGAAGACTGACTTGCTCTTAGACTCTGCTATCGCTTTTTCTTCTTCAAAGCTCTTACCTTACGTAAACTTCACTCGCTCTTATGATGTAGTAGGTCTTACCTTTCTGGATCCCTTGGTTATGCCAGCTAATTCAATTGATCTGCTACCAAGGAGTTGACTCTTCTTAGTCTCAGCTTGCTTTCTTGCCTCAGCATCTTGACCGGAACCCTACCTACGTGCTACATAGATAGAGGCTGATTACCTTCGTTGGACCCTAAACTTCTCTTTTCTAGCTTCGACGATCGAGCTAAATGACTGACGCGCTAGGAGTGGGCGAATGTCCCAAACGGAAAAGCGGTAGCAGTTACATACCTGGGGATACGTTGTGGGTCTCATATATATCGAAAATGCACGTTTATGACCCCCACTTCTATCAAGAGAGGAGGTAAACATGCCTTAAAACGCGTTTTTATGGCCAATGCATAGATTCGTTGAGTTCGAGGTCCGAGTCTCCCCGGCGAGACTCGGGCAAGCAAACCCCCGATGAGGGATTCCCCGCGAAGGGACAGAAAGCCGCCTTAGAAGATCTCTTCTCTATGTTACCGATGCGTAGAAGCGCGAGGTTAAGGACCGAGGTAGTCTTTGGGAGTTTATTCCTATCGGTTCTCTTAGGGCAAAGAAAGATTTGCATATTTCCCGAATACCGGATAGGGCTACGCACCAAATGAATGGGATCGGGTGCAAAGAACCTCCATCGGGAAAGGTGTACGCTGGGGCAGCAACAACTTCTTTCGCAGAAACCATCTCAAATGCTTGAGGCCCCATTTCTTTTCTTCCCCTCGTTTTTGCTTTCTCTTTGCGACCTGGGATTACTAGCTTCAGAGATATTTATTCATTAACCGTACTTCGCGCTTGCACTTTTGGTGCAATCAAAAAGGTCTGCTCTCCCCTTGCCAGAACCCTTAACGGCCTTGCCCTTTGCGGCCTCTATCAATTTCCGAAAACCTTCCAACAGCAGGGAATGGAGCAAAAGAAAGAGACTGACTTCGCCCGAAAGCAAAGAAAGAAGGGATTGGGGAGAAGGGAACAGAAATAGCATAGCGACTAGTCTGTCTTTAGACAAAAAGAAGTAGAAAGAACCAAAGGAAAGGAAGCTAGCGAAGGAGCCTACGCCTATTGTCCAAGATTCCCAACAGCTCATGCCCCAAGCTTGGGTCCTTGAATGCCATGGAAGAGAGGCAGAGTCGAGCTTTTATATGGGGGGAGGGCGAACGAATGTGAGAGCCTACTCATTGAAGCGGAACACTAATCAATTTGCATCCGACTCAACCTCATTCAAAGACTATCGTCAGTTTAGAGCGATGCGGATCTATCTCCATTAATAAGCAGCCTTGAAAGTCGACCTTTCTTCTAATCGCCTATCCTGAATTGCATACCCGATTGCTTTAGTCGACACGGCGAGAAAGCATCCCTTACCACTCGCTCCAACCCAAGCACCTACAGCCTTCCGGGCGAAGCATTGAGCTTTAAAGCCATGTATTTCCGTGATAACTGAGCTTTCTCTCTCTTACCGCCCGACTCAATTTCTTGAGTAGCGAGAAGGAAGAAGATGAGTGAGCTTAAAAGCACTCAAGAAAGCGCTACGGCTACGGGAGAGGTGTAATAAACTGCTTTGAAGGGGCTTAGACCAATCACACTATAGGAGAATGGGACTAGTCTTGAAAGAACGGAAAGTCGATCTACGATTTCCGGGTTTGAAGGACCCACGGGGCGGTAAAGAATACCTATACTAATTGCAAGAGGAAAGCCCTAGACTTGTCGCCTTAAGCTTGCTGCTATGGATTCTAGGCTCTTAGATGTCCTCAGTTAAGGGATCCCATCGGTGTTGCTGTTTGCGTTTGTGCAATTTAAGGGCCAGAGCGTACGGAAAGCTGAAGCTGATAAGCCTTCTCTTTGGATAATGCCAGAGTGAATATGTGCTTGGTAAGCAGAAAGAACAACCTTACCTTAGGGGGACTTCCCCCCATTGACCAATACGATAGATGAAGGAGCGATAGCCTCGGTAATGTCTGAGTGATCATGGTCTTGTGTATGAAAGAGGTTGGATTACTGGCTTCAACAAACAAACCTTCATCAAGCAGTCAATCCGGGCTGAAGATGCGAATTCAAGCCAGTTCCGAGTCTGCGATGGGCGGAAGTAGCGTTAGTTATAATATGTCATTGGACGACGAAAAACGATACGAGAAATTCGAAAGAACTCATATACGGAACGAGGGCGACCCGTGAAAATACATCGGTTTCTTACTCGTGCAAAGGAACTCTTTTTTGGCAACTTGGACAACTTATAACGATGTTTGTCCCGCATATCACTAGGAGGATCTTTACAAAAGGCTTTATAAAGCTTTCGTCTTAGCCGCGAGCAATCTACGTTTGTGATCTCGTATATTTCGCTTCTCCGACATCTTACTGACTTTCCCCCTCATCTTTTTGAAAAAAGCCGCTCCACGGTGGTAAAGTCTCATCTTGTGTGTTGGCCGAAGTGACAATAGTCACATTGAACCCTCGAATATGTTCGAGGATCTCGAAATGATCTTCCAGTTCTGGGGAGA
>CANYLF011649003.1:0-25409 GCA_948193215.1 Bocquillonia castaneifolia | reverse complement strand
AATGAGTGTGCCTTTTATAGGCAGTGACTCTATGTTATTGCTTGTTTTCTAAGCAGAAGGGGTTTTCAAATTCAAAAGCGAGTTGATTGAATCAATCTCCTGTAATTGATTTTCAAAATTTTAAAGAAAGATGTACAGATGCGTATCTTGAAAACAATATTTTAAAATTCAAAACCAAAGAAGCATCTATAACTTTAAGAGAAATGGACTCGAGCTCTCAATCAATTTTAAGAGCTTAATTAATTAATTAAAAGGCTGGCCCATAACTCCAAAATCAAATTTGGAGCTCATTTCCAACCTTTAAACCCACCATTAAGGCCCAACATCAAACCAATCCCATTAATATGGCAGCAGATCTTCTTAGCCCATTTTGGAGTCCTAAACCTCAGAATTAGAAAAATTATATTAGAGACAAACACGTTCAGAATGAAAACAATGCACGATTTTATTTTAAAATGATTTTTCTATCTTAAAACAATGCATTTTTAGATTTGAAATCCATTTTGAACCATTAAATGATTAAATGAAAGCCATGATCACTCTACTTATGCCTTGTGAGCACAAGTGATCAATATTAGGAACTCCGAGCCGCTTCCCCATTCCTACATCAAAAAATTAGGTGTCAATAGTTTGCCCCTACTTTGTTGGAGGTTTAGAGAATTAACCAATAATATGGAAAATGGTGACAAAGCACTAACCATATAATTTTTTAAGAAAAGAAATACGTATCTCAGCTCTAGAATGTGGAACCTTACCTCGGACCTCGACTGGCTCTGTTTGACTTCATGGGGAACAGAATAAAGCTTTTACCTAGGACCATTACTGCCTAAGTTCTAAGCTAATCTTGTTCTAGTATCAGGATGAAGCCTCATTTAGGACCATTACTGTCTAAATTCAACCTCAACATTTGAATTTTGCACCAAATATTTGGAACAAGATTTTGATCTCACTTATTTTTTAAACAAGATCTGATTTGGTTCGGTTCTAGTACTTTCAACCATCAACAGGGAATGGATCAGGCACTATCATCCTTTTATTGGAAAAGTATCAAGCACTTTCGGCCATCAACAAGGAAGGCATCCGACACTTCTGACCTTCTGCTAGAAAAGTATCAGGCACTTTTAGCCTTTAACAAGGAAAGCATCCAGCACTTCTGGCCTTTTGCTAGAGAAGTATCAGGCACTGCCAGGCTCCAATGAGGAAAGCATCCAGCACTTCTAGCCATCTGCTAGAGAAGTATCAGGCACTTCTAGCCTTCAGCAAGGGATGCATTCAACCATAATGGCGTTTAGCAAGGAATGCGTTTAGCTTTATTGCCGTTTAGCAAGGAACAGTTATTATAAAAGAGATAGAGTTTAGGCACTTACCTCAGTTGATTATACTCTGATTCTGTTGAGTCTTTAGTTGAATCTTCTGCACTTCATTGGGGAATTTTGTGAATATTTGAAACATACTCTTCATTGGGAATCTTCATTATGATTTACTCTAAGGAATAGGGTTGTTTGCTCTTTGTGACTCACACGTGGGGAAAAAGCGTCTTAGCTGTATTTCTTCAATTTTCTGTTTGCAAATCATTCATTAATCAATGTTGTAGGGTGATTAAGAATTTTTTGGATTTTTCTTTCATTTTGTAACTTCCTCTGCCAATTATAGACACTATGTCTGTAGCTCTCTGTAATCTTCAATCTTCTTTAGAGATTTACTCCTAATTGGACCAAAATGAGCCTTGTTAGCCTCAATTTTGAGTTTTGGACCTATTTACATTGAAACCTTTGTCCTTATTTACAATTTGTCAAATAGGGTAAAAATGGACAGCAGCCCATCCCTTCTAATTCTCTCAGGGTTTTTGAATTTCCTTTCTCATTTCTTCATTTCTTTACCAAATTTCTTCAAACAAGAAGTAGAAATGAGAAGTAGAAATGGCAGACAATCATGCTCTGGAACCACCCTGGGACCCTATAAGCATCTTCCACATCCGTGGGGAAGTCCAAAGTGCTTTGAATGGAGGGATTTCTCCACTTTATAATGCCAAATTCCACATTTCTAGCCTTGTGAGAGATCAAGTAAGCTTCAAAACTCATTATCTTGCTTGTGAATCATCTAGGCTTTATTTATTCTACAATTACTGAAAAACACAGTGTCCAAAACCACTATCATTCCCTCAACACCACTCTTATGAGTGGCGTTCAGCACTAACGCCACTCATAGGAGTGGCATTGAGAGTGAACCCACTCCTAGGAGTGGCATTGTCACTCCCATGGGCCTGTAGGGCTGTTTTAACTTGAATGTGGACTTTTGATGCATGTTTAGATGCTTGGGAATGTAAAAATTATAATAATATGTATGCTACATGATGAATTTATGCATGACCTAGGGTTCATTGGATACTTGGGTTAGGAAAACATGCAAATAAGATGATTAAGTTAGGAATGTACCTGTATTGCTCTTTGCAGGGTGTTTCATCTTCTTTTACCTTCAATGGGAACTTCCAAAAAGTTTGTAATGTTTGGAGACTATTGCCTACAGGAGTTAAGACTCTGGTTATTCAGGCTGGATTTAGACCTTTCCTTTCTGCTGTTCCTGATGCTGTAGGGGATTTAAACAATCCTCATTGCAACCATCATGTAATGTATGCACTTATGAAGAGATGGTTCGATACCACCCACACATTCCAGTTACCATGCGGTGAGTATACACTATCTCTTACTTCTTTCTCTGCTATTACTGGACTAGCTTGTGCTGGTGAAAGGATTTTCTTTGATGAAGGGATCTATCTTGTAGATGAGCTTGTATAGAATGAGTATGTCCTTCGAATGCTGGGGATGGTTCCTAGGAGGAAGAGCTTGAAGAAGCTCTATGTTGATGCTTTCGCTAGACACTTGTGGAGCTATCAGCCTGCTTTACATTGGAGGTTTAACTAGATGGCTCATGTCTTTATCCTATATTTTATTTGTAGCACCCTATTCTGCGATACCAATACCACTATCCCTTTGTATTTTGTTTCGATCCTTCGGGACTTTGATCAAATAAGTAGATATGATTGGGGATCTCCTGCTCTGTCCTATCTAAATCTATACATGGACAAGATTGTGCATCGTGGAGCTAAATTCTGTGGTTTCTGGCATGTTACTCATGTAAGTTTCTTCTTGCTTTTGTGACTTCCTTCTTTATTTGCTTGAGTATTTCTGACTTTTCCTTTATTTTACTGGTCTAGGCCATTGAGATGGGTTTCTATTCCAGTATCTACCTGTACACCATCCCAATACCTTCCCTATTCTTCGATGATGGGGTTTGTATCAAATGTCTATTCATGCATCTCCAATTCATCACCATCATACTGTACACCATTCCCATACCTTCCCTATTCTTCGATGATGGGGTTTGCATCGAATGTCTATTTATGCATCTCCAATTCATCACCATCATGAGTACCTTAACTCGCTCACTATTGACAGGTACAACTACAATAACTTTGTTAGTTTAAACTAAATTGAAAGTGTGTTAGGAGCTTACCTTATTTTTTTAATGTTTTACAGGTTGACAGAGGATGGCTTAATGTAGCTGAGAGACATCCTCCTTATGTTGTGGAAACCATGGAGAAATAAGGCATGAGGATCCTCCTAGAAGGACCTTGGATGAGGAAGGACTTGGGATGAGGATGTGGTTCCTTGGAGAGAGGACTCACTTTCAGTATACTACAAGATTCCATAGAGAGCCTTTTGATCCCTCATTGGACATTCTTTAGGGTTATGAGTAGACTGGAGATTTTTTGAACAGTGCTCTCGATGGTTTTGAGTGCTCATCTTTTATTGCCCGCGCTAAGGATTATTAGAAGTCCCTTAGATGATGATGCCTTCCTACACTTCCTATGTCTGATAGAATGCTTTCCAAGGTAGGATTACTTGGCTTTTCCTTACAATGGATTTCCTAATCTTTCATCATGATCATTACTTTACAGATAAGGAAGGGCATTGCCACTTTTCCCGATCATGATGATGCCGATGATTCTGAGGGTCAGGCAGCTGAGGTTCCCACCAGACCTCATCCTTGAGCACATTCTTAAGCTAGTGATGTTCCTAGTTTGAGTACTAGAGGACTTGGGTGATCATTTTGAGGGCTAGATGCCCCAAGGCCACAAGCAGCTCATCCAGTGTGAGGGCATGCCCCAGATGATGATGGTAGCTTCATCCCTGGCCATATCACAGAGTTTCCTAGCTTGACAGTCATGCACAGATGTCATGTTGGCATTGTTAAGCATACTCTATAGCCAGTTGTTTCCTCCATTTCTTTTACCAGTGGATGTACTCACGTAAGCCTTCCCTTGTTTCATCTTTTGATTTGGCTATCTTGTTCCCAATACTGACTCGTTCATTTCCAGGTTCCTGTTCATGAGGTGGCTCATCTTGCTTTTTTATATCAGGCCAGCAAAACATACATAGTTGAGTGTTGTGATGCCCGGAGAGAGGCCTATGCATCAGCTTGTAGGACAAATGCTGAGCTGAAGAGCTGTCTTGTAAATTATGAGGCTGCACAGAATGATGAGGATGCTGATGATCAGGAGGAGGCTGAGGATGATCGGGAGCGTCCTCAGGATGATGTTAGACAGCCAGAGGCACCTTATGATGATGATAAGGGAGCTGATGATGATGTTGAGGTGGAGGAGGCTGATGATGAAGATAAGGATGTTGAGGAGGAGGAGGATGACGACTATGCTAGATAGTCAATTTTGCTTGCATCCTCTATTTACAAACTTTCTAAACTTTTTGTATCTTTAGGACTTATAATCCTTGTATTTGAACCTGCAAGTTATTAATATTTGCATATATACAGCATGTAAGCATGCTTTTTTTTATGCTCTTCCTATAATGAATGCATGAAATGTCGTGTATGAAACCCTCCTAAGACCGTAAAATTTTGCAAGAATCTGTCAATCATCCTTGGAGTGTGTATGTGGCTCAACGCCACTCGTTGGAGTGGGTTCACCTCCAATGCCACTCTTGGGAGTGGCGTTGAGGTCACAAATGCCACTCCTCTAAGCTGTCGTTCCGACTCTAAAATTTCCACCTGTTTTAACTCATGCTTGGTCCTGGATTCCCCTAGACCTCGTGAAGTATAAATAAGACCTCCATTGTTCTATAAAAACATTAGAAAACACCAAATCAAAGCCCTAGAAATTCTCCCAACTCATCACAATGTTCCAGGAGTCTTTGAAAACTCTAAAGAAACATCTAAAAGGTTTAGAAACACCATTCTAGGAATCTTTAAACACTTTCCACCTAGTAGAGTTCAATTTTTTCCTAAACTTTTCTTATGATCAAAAACACCTTCATGCAGTAGCTGATTGCTGGAGTGCCAGAGATCACATTTTCTGCCTTAATGGAATAGAAGTTTGCCCCCCCTGTTTGAAGAATTTGAAGGCATTCTAGGCAAAGTTCATGATTCTAATGCTCCTCTAGCATTACCTAACTTATATGCTCCAACCCTAGAATTCATGTCTGATATCTTTGAAGTAACTTCTAATCATATGCAATCCTATGTAGATGGCCAATACATTCTGACTGAACGATTGATTTAATTGGGAGATTCAAAACCCAAAAGATGCAAATCCTAGAAGATGATTACCAGCTTTTGCGTTTACTCCACTTGTTGATTTCTACAAAGGGTAGAGGCAGTTTCTAGATTGCCCATATTTTGGAATAGGTGAACAGAGGGCATAACCCTTTTCATCCAGGCTGAAACTATAATTGGCTTAGATTCTGCCAATAACACTCGAAGGCTAAGGGGTAGCCCTTTTCTGATTTAGGTATGTCTGTTTTGGTGTTTCTTATTTCCCATTCTTTATCTAAGGCTTCATCTGACTCTGTGAATCTTCTTCAAATTTAGTTTATGGAGAAATTGGTTGTCATGATGCCCCTAGTCATTCCCAAAACTTACAAACCATGTCAATGGCAATCTAGGATACATGTTTTTTCTGAAGTTTAGCGAACCGCTCTATAAGAGACTAGTGGATGGACCAACTTCTTCTCTTCTAGGAGCAAGGATCAAATCCGTTGGAACTATCCATGGTGGAATCTTTCTTTTATGACCATCGACTATGTAGACCACAGTGTTCCAGTTGCTGGTCTCGCAACAGTAACCTTCTATTATCTTGCTAGAGTATGTAGACAATATAGGATGGTGTAGAGGATTCCAGGTGCCATTCCTATCTTTGCACCTTATGCTATTACCGTTTATTTTCTGAGAGACATCCAAGATCGTTGGGCTGGTCGGACCATTTAGAGGAACTTGAGCTTTAACTAGAATCTCACCACAGATGATCATTACAAGGCTTGGGTAGCTTCAGTGAGTGCAAATTCTTCTTATAGAGCTTGGACTTTGTTTCAAGATGAAATAGATGAAGATTACCAGTCTTGGCTTGGCATGCAGGCTGATCTTCATGAAGAGGAGCTGAGAGAAAGAGATGATATGCTCATGGCTGCAAGTAACAAGAATGAAGCAAAAAGGGCAAGGGATGATGCAAGAGCAAAACTATATGCAAGTTTTGAAGGCATGATGCAAGACAAAAGGAAGAAAAAGAAATAAGAAGAATAACTAAGTCTCATAACCATTTCCTTTATTTATGCAATGTTTTAGCTTTTTAGTTATGCAAACATAGAATCAGACATCATAAGTAGTGTAGACACCCATTTTTTGGATGCAGGACAGTGGAAGCAGCCCAGGAGCCCAGTGATAAATTTGGTATATTTTAGACTAGTTGATTACCTAATTTCTCATAGTGATGAGCTGAAGAAGAAAATAAAAATGTTTCCTAGGGTTCTTAAATGTTTTAATGATTTCATGGTCTAATTCGGGGCCCGAACAAATGTCTTAATAATTGTCCGAACCCTAGATAGGACCTAAATTACTCAGACAATCATTTTGAAAAGCCCAGGCCCATCAGGCCCAGACTGATCATTTGGCCGAGTGATCAACATTCGACCGAATGATTAATCATTCTGCCGAATGTCCACGTCTAGCCAGCATGGTCATTGGTCAGGAGCGTCTGTCATTTGACAGGTGAATATTTTTAGCCATCCCCGCTTTACAGAAAAGGGATTCTCCTTGTCTAGTAACCCTAGGTATAAAATGAAAGGGATGACGAAAAAAAAAGGAGGGGGGCAATTTTAGGTTAGCAGAAGTGGACGAAAAGAAGAAGAGAGTTTACAGAGAAGAAATATTTTTTTGAGTTTAGAAAACAAGAAACAGAAGGTTTTGAAGGATTTGAAACAACGGTTTTCAATCTCATTTTACCAAACTTTAATCATTCAACAGCTCGTCCTCTACCCGAAGTGGTAATATATCTCATTTCTGAGGGTAACCAACCATCCACATATCCAGAATAAGCATCCTAACTCACGTTCTCATTTTATTATTTTTGTTGCTTTCTCTTTCTTCTCATATCTTTCTCGTACTAATTAATTTTGATATTGTACTTGCATATCTGAGTTCTATGCAGAAACATGGGTGATTTGGACGTAAAACATGTGAATTTAGAGCAACTCCATCCTTAACTATATTTTGAGGGCCACTTTTCCATAATTTCTTAGACTGTTGTTTTAATTTATTTTGAACGTCTATAACTATTCTTTAGGGTTCTATATATTTTGTAAATAGATTGTACATTATAAACATGCCAAGATCTGTGACTTTTGGACAAGAACCACTCGGAGAAGATAAAGTGCAAGTTCGGCCGAATGATTGAACATTCGTCCGAATGTTCAATCATTTGGCCGAATGTTCAAGTTTTCCACCGAATGTCCCACTCCTTGACCATGATTCATGGGTTTAAAGTGGACATGGGGCCGAGCCTTCAATGATGCGGCCGAACCTTCACTTCCAGAGGCCAAAAATAAGATTTTCAACCCCTAAACCTCTCGAAGCTCCGAGGTCGATCGGTCTATCCTCTCCCGGGTAGACCGGTCGATCGGTAAGGTTTCTTTATGATTCATTTCTAAATAACCTAGATTCATTTGTAAAATAATTAATCGGACGTTTAATTAAATTAAAGTTGGTAAAAAGTAAATAAAAATGGTTGAAATTCATTTCCCCTTTCCTTTCTCTAAGGTTGTATGTATATTTTTGTGTATTTTCATGTATTCCCGAGAAATACAAAAATAATGAATTAATGTGCAAATTTTGACCAAAAAGTAATAGTAATAAATTAGAAACTCACTGTGGATGTTACAGGAGTAAATAAAATAGGGAAATAACCCACTCGGTAAATAATTGCTAAAATAAATAGAAATTCACTAAAATACAGCTAATCGCACTCAATCAATCAAGGTTAATTATAGTGGGCTTATGCAGAATTAAAATCAATTAGAAACAATACTAGGCGTGCCCATGCATTTCATCATATTTTCTAGGTGATTTATCGCTTTATATTGTTTGTCTATGATGGGAAATAATGACCTTATTACTTAATCAAATGGAAAATTGCCTTAGTATGGATGACTTATTCCGAACCTAGAAATCATCTGGTGGTGATGATGAATGAGATTTTCCAAAGGAATCTACCTGTTTGTTAATCACTGGGTGACCCCGAAGCAATTCGGGTGGCGACTCCACATTTTTCATAAAACTCAATAAAAATCCATATAGTGGGAATGTCACCATTGCTATTGGACACCAACCAACGGGCAGGTGGTATAAACAAAACAACGTGTCTCAGGCACTCTGTCCATAGTGGCGACTCCACTGGGGAGTTTTTACAAATAAAATGAATGAAGATTCCGAGCAATTTTCCATCTTTTTAATTAATTTGGTCATTTTTTCTTTTGCATCACTCGTAGATCTGCATTTTTAGGAGTCCCTATTAAACTCCAATACCATTTATAATGCTACCCAATGATTTCACTCATTTCTTGGGCTATATTATCGGTGAACCACTCACATTGATTGACTATCCTACCCGGCTTACCATCCTGGTAATCGTTAATGAGTCATGGTTAATGGGAAACTCATATTGGATCTCCTACCATCCTAGCAATGGTTAAAAGGAGTCCGACTTTGTGGGAGCCTTCTTAGGCGAACCAAAGAGTCAAAGTCCAGCATGTAATGCCCAATAGAAGTTTCCACTAGGTTGTACCCACTAATTCTATCTGTTATGATGTTGCCATGAGTAATTATGATAATCAAGCCTAAAAGCCTATGCTAAAACTCTGCTAGCCTAAAAGCGAGAGTGGGGGCAAAAGGATAACAGACTGGATTATCATAAATGCTATTATTTGCTAGGATAGTTAGAGAGAGTATTTATATACGTCGGTACTATCATCCCCTGTTGATGATATAAAGTACCCCAGCCTACCTAGGAAATGAACTTTTCGACCAACGAAAAATGTGTGTGGGAGAAATAAGGTTGGAAGGCCTGCCAATTGGTAGTATTTGTTACTAATATAGCTAACAGTTTTCTTATTTCCTTGTCATGCATACATGCATACATGCATATGCATCTCATGCACATTTCTGACCTTTCTATTTTACAGTCAATATTGAATCCCAATCTACTTAGAAAAGGGTAGGAAGCCGGTTGATCAGAGAAAGGGTTAGTTCAGACATAAACAGTACTGACAGAATGGCTGGAGCAGGTCAACCAATTGATATGGCGGCAATGTTGAACGCTATGAGGGATATGATTAGGGAGGAAGTCTAGAATGCTGTTAATGACAGAATACCTGAGACTCCATCTCTAGAGGGAGAAGACAGGACTGAGGGTAATAATGTCATTTCAACTCTCACTAAGAAGATGGAAGAGTTGCAAGAACTCATCCAGGAAAGGAAGCCTGACACAGAATTTGACCTAGACAAAATGGGAGTTAAAGGCATGAAGAAGCTGCCTCCTAAATTCACTATGCCTGACATGCAGAAGTTTAGCGGAGTTAGGGATCCAAAGCTTCACCTTAAGCATGGCTGCCACTCCACTTGATAATGAACAGAAGGTGGGGGTGTTCCTGCTATCCTTGATTAGGGTAGCACAGGACTGGTATCACAGACTGCCATCCACTGTCCAGTCCAACTAGAAGGAGCTCTATGAAGCATTTCTAGGATAGTACTCATACAACACCAGACTGGAGGTCCCTCTGAGGCACCAAACAGAGATACGGTGAGCCATTCATTGACTTTCTCACCAGATGGAGAAACAAGGCAGCACTCCTCAAGGACAAGCCTTCTGAGAAAGACCAGGTCCGGATAATGGTCTAAAATGTGCTTCCTAACATGGTAGAGACCTTACAGATTATGAATCCCAAGACCTTTGGTAGCCTGTATGATGATGGGTTACAGTGTGAAGAGATAGAAGCTGAGAAGAAAAGAAACCAGAAAGGGAAGGCCACCTACAGCTGACCCTCAAACACAAATACCAGAACTGCTGATGTGAACCGAGTAATTACCAACCGTAAATTCTCCAACTTTAACCAACCCCTATCCAAAGTGTTTGAGAGATTAGAAAGACAAAACCTAATCAAATCTGAACCAGCCCGATTCCCGCCAAACCTGAGTTCACCCGGATACAACCCTAACACCTTCTGTAAATTCCACCAAACCCCTGGACATTCCACTGATAACTGCCTCAAACTTAAACATGCCATCCAATACCTAATTGAGGCTGGTAAAATCATAGACCTAGACCACAGACAACCTAGCACCAAACACAACCCCCTGCCAAATTGTAACAAAGTACCCCCACCTAGTCAGACTATGTGCATTGATTTTGGTTTCACTAAAGCTGAGGTTCTCACCTCCTTTGAGTCTGACTCCTCATTGGAAGACATGGTTGCCGCCCATGTAAGACATTTGAAGGAAGAACTACTCCACTTGGGAGATCTGTCTGGTTTTTACAGGTTACAGTTGAGTTCTGACAAACGGGTCAGGAATGTATACATGTTTGATGCTTGGTACTCTACAAGCGAGGATGAAGCAGAGGTGATAGATGCCTTTTACTTAGCTCAGAATGATGAGTCCCTATTACAGGTTACCCAAAGTGGGAGAGATTACTAGAGGAAGGATGTCGATATCCCAGAATCCAGTAATCGGAGGAGTGGTTCTGTCCTAGAGACGGGTAAAGAAATTGTAGAATTCAGAGAGGACTTGGTAATGGAGCAATTAAAGAGGACCAAGGCAAATGCAAGCATTTGAGATGTACTGGTATACTCAGAAGCCCATCAGAAGGCTTTAGTGGAGACCTTGTCTAAGATCCAGGTTCCTGAAGATGTTTCCCCTGAAAACATGGTTGGACTAATGTTAGAAAAGAGGATAGGTGACATCACCTTCGCCAATGAGGATCTGCCTCTAGAAGGTCGAGAACATAATAAGGCTCTATACATTGCTGCTGAGGTTAATGGGAAGAGAACTTCATGTGTTATGGTAGATGACGGGTCTGCCATTAATGCCTGCCCATCCAAAATTCTTCCCAAGTTGGGGATTACAGCTCCCAATCTTCAACCTTCTGACCTAGTTATTTGAGCATATGACGACTCGAAGAGAAATGTAGAAGGGACCTTCATGGCCAAAGTTTAAGTCGGGCCGATCGAATCTAAAGTATGCATTACTGTCTTGGATATTCTGATGATCTTTACAGTTCTGTTGGGAAGGCCTTGGTTCCATTCACTAGGAGGGCTTCCATCCACGCTCCACCAAAAGATCAAGTTCCTAAATGACGGGGGCATCCTGACTATCAATGCTGAACCGACACACTCAATTGTTGTGCTGCGGGCCACGCCAAAGGGGGAAATTTCTCCCATTGGATTTCAAATCATGATGATTGGGGAAGGATACATAAATCCACAGGTTAATTCTATGATGCAGAAGATGAATTATCTCCCAGGTCGCGGCCTAGGAAAGAACCAATAGGGAATAGCCACACTCCCGCACTTTAAGACGCAGACTACCAAAGAAGGCTTGGGGTATACTAGGGAGCCTGCAAAGAAAAGAGAACAGAGCTTCATCAAAAAGGGTGGATTGTATGATTTCTTTGTACCAAAAAATCAGGGGGCACCAAGTGAAGCTTGGAATGGTAGAAACTCCCTTCTGATCCTGGAAGAGCTCATTACTGAAGGTTTGGCTGCCAATATGGAGACGCTGGTGATCCAAGAAGAGATTGGGGATGTTAAAGAAGAGGAGACCCAGCAGGATTTCTCTAATCTTGATGCATTCATTTATGATGTACTTGTAGAACACTTTATTTCTGATGATGTAGAAACTCCTGACCTCTTTAAGGAGGAGGAATTGTTTATTTCAAAGGTCAATGATATGAACTCCGACTTTGCTTACTTGTGTGATGTTGATCTTGATGGCACTGTGCATTTCATTAATCATACCATAAGTATGTTTAACATTAATTCTGTGCAAACGAATGCATTCAATTTAGGTACAAAAGAACTATCACAGGAAATAGTGATTGCATCTAATGTGACCCCTGAAGAGATAGTGAGATTTGAACAAATTCTTGAAAAATGGAAAGAGTTATTTGCCTGGACCTATGCAGAAATGCCAGGGGTTGATAGAAGCATTGCGTGAAACAACCCGAAGCCAATACAATATAATAAGGAATTAAATACATAATAATAGTAATTAGTCTTAAATTAAAATTCAATTAAAACTCCTTTCCAAAATTTTTTTTTTCAAAAAACAGGGGTAACAACGATCGTTCTTAACTGAGCAACGATCATTGTCAAATGTACAACGATCGTTGTCAATTGTACAGTGATCATTCTGAAAATACACGAAAATGGCTAAAAATTCCAGTAGGTTACACGAGCTCCTGGGAATCAACAACAAGCTCATTGTTAAAATAGCAACGATCGTTGTTAACCTAACAACGATTGTTGTTAAGTTAAAAAGCTTGACAACGAACTAGTTTCCTAAAGATCACAGTTTTTAAATAAAACTTTCAACTTTGCCCTGTAAAAGAAGACTCCCATAGACTCAAAATCAACATATATATATATACATCAACTTATCAACTTTAAAACACAATAAAATTATATATAAGGAACATCAAAACCATATTAAACATATAATTGACCTAGAGTCAACTTTATACAAACTTCTCAAATCATATACACATATATACATGAACATGTCAAACTTATCTCACAACCATTCATTACATCCCAAACAAAATGCATACAAACATGCTCGTGCCCAGGGTCCTCTAGCCAACCTGATTCTCTATTGCAATGCACATAAGCTCTACTATCAACAGGCTATCAACAACCTGAAAAACAATGCCAAGGAGGTGAGCTGGCAACTCAATAAGCATTTAATCAAATCAACCTTTAATACACCAAATCGAAATTACCAAACACAAATTCCATACAACAACTATACACACAGAATCAAATCCAACATTCAATCACATTCAACCATTCAACCAAGGTAACACTCAACCAAAACCACATCTCAAATCAACCAAGCAATAGCAATTCACATCGATCCATCAAATTAAAGTCGGATGACTCAACCTCACAATTCCTCACATTTTAATTCACTTGCTTATATCATTTCACAATTAGGTGGCCATAGACAAGACTATCCGCCCGGCTCAGTCTCGCCATCTCACACATACGGGTAGCTATCCGCCCGGCTCAGCTTTCCCCATCACACACAAACCACATTCCCCAAGAGTCATCCTTTTACATTCACAATCACAATTACAATCATAATTGAACATCACCACATCACAATTCTCATCACAAATTTTCACAATACTTACCACAACCAATTCACAACTTTGAAATTCAATCAAAATCTCATCAAATAACCATTACACTACTTCAAAATTCAACCAATAACACTCCATCAATAATTCAATACATAATTCAATCCACGAACATAGCAATCAAGCAAATATAGCAATTTCCACTTAATGTACATAAGATTAATCAATTAAATACTTACAAATGATGAAGATCAACCAATTTAAGCCTACTAGCCTCCCCTCTTAATCCTTTTGCCTTTAGGGTCCCCTAACCACAAGAATACAATCAACAATAATTCAATAACCAAAACAATAACCAAAGATACAATTAACACTTACTAATCTCTCTAACATACATTAATAAGATGTGTATGCAAAAACGACCATAAACCCCTAAAACCCTCAAAACCCTACATAACAATCAACACAATACTTACTCAATTAAGCTTCCAATCCACCAATTAAGCTTCTAGTTAGGAAAAACTCCTCTAAACTTACTATATATATATATATTCACTCAAAAGCTCTAAAGTTCAAAAATGGTGTTTTGGGTAAAGTAAGAAGAAAAATGAAGAGAAGGAAGAAGATGAAGAAGATGAGAAGAAAATGAAGAAAAGGTGTAGGATTCTTGTAGATATCCTCCACTAACTTATTATTTTATTATTATTATCACTATTTGCTATTATTTAATTAATTAAGGTGCCACTCAACTCTCCCACCTCAAGCCACTTGTCTTCCTCTTACAATCCTAGGACACTTGTCCTCCATCTAGGACACTTTGCCTACACCACCCCTCAAACTTGTTCCTACTAACCATCTAATCCAACTCTCATACTTCTTTTACAAATAGATCCTCAAACTTTTCTTACAACTAGGTCCTTACTAACCTAAACTTCCATAAACCTTGATGCTCTCCAAAAATTACTATACCAATCAATATTATGCAATGCATTACACACAATTATGATACAAATGACATGATATGTTTAATGTTTATTCCCTAATATTGGAAACTAAGCTGTGACATTATGGAACACTTTATTCCTACCAATCCGGACATGAAGCCAGTCACGTAGAAGCTCAGGAGGATGAGACCAGAATGGGCAGTACTGATTAAGGAAGAGATAGCCAAACAGTTGAAAGCCAAGTTCTTGGAAGTAGTTGAACACTGGGAATGGTTAGCTAATATCATCCTGGTTCCCAAGAAAGACAGCAGAATCAGGATTTGTGTGGATTTTAGAGATCTGAACAAAGCGTCACCGAAGGATAGCTTTCCTCTCCCTCACATAGATGTGCTGATTGATAGTGCAGCATCCTATGCAATGTACTCCTCCATGGATGGTTATTCAGGGTATAATCAGATCATGATGGCCATTGCCGATAAGACCAAGACGTCCTTCATAACTAAATACGGTACTTACTGCTACACAGTGATGCCATTTGGGCTCAAGAATGCAAGGGTGACATACCAGAGAATGGCTACAACCTTGTTTCATGACATGATGCACAAGGAAGTAGAAGTCTATGCTGACGACATGATGGTCAAATCCCCAACACGTGGGGAACATTTTGAAGCCCTAGAAAAGTTCTTGGTAAGAGCTGCCAAATACAATCTGAGACTGAATCCAGCAAAGTGCGTGTTTGGAGTAACAGAAAGCAAGCTCTTGGGACACGTGATCAGTCAGAGGGGAATAGAACTTGATCCAGATAAGATCAAGGCCATTCAAGAAATGCCAGCTCTGAAGATGGAGAAAGAACTCAGAGGATTCCTAGGGAAGATCCAATACGTCAGCAGGTTCATATCACGTGTAACCATGATCTGTGATCCTATCTTTAAGCTACTAAGGAAGAACCAGCCAAGAGAATGGACCCCCCATTGTCAAGAGGCATTTGAGAAGATAAAATAGTACCTGTCTAATCCACCAATACTGCAGCCTTCTAAAGCAGGGAGACCACTAATCCTATACATGGCCCTAGAAGAGGAAGCTATAGGAGCAATGATGGCTCAAGCAGATGAAGCAGGCATAGAGCACGTGGTTTACTACCTCAGTAAGAAGTTGTTGCCTTATGAAGTCAAATATGATGTAGTTTAGAAGACTTGTCTGGCTGTTATTTGAGCTACTCGCAAGCTTTGACATTACTTCCAGTCTTACCAAGTGGAAGTGGTGGCAAAAATTGATCCCTTGTGGCACTTATATGAAGCCCTGTCTTGATCGGGAAGTTGGCCAAGTGGTTAGTGTTGTTGACTGAGTTTGACATCTGATACATGACCAAGAAGACAATCAAGGGACGTGCAATCGCTGAATTCCTAGCTCTCACTCCAAAAGAGTCAGATGAGCAGTATGAATTTGAATTCCTTAATGAAGGACTCAATGCAATAGAGGTTCAGGAGTGGATCTTGTACTTCGATGGAGCGGTAAACCACAAGGGAGTGGGGATAGGTGTATTACTTATGACGCCAACAGGAGAGCAAATTCCACTTGCAAAGAAATTAGAATTCTCAGCTACCAACAACATGGCTGAGTATGAAGCCTACATCTTTGGACTAGAAGTAGCATGCTTCGCAGGAGCTAAAGAAATCTCAATCGATGGGGATTCAAAACTGGTTGTCAATCAGGCAACGGATGAATGGGAGGTCAGAGATGAGAAATTGAAGCCGTATGTTGAACACCTGTAACAAGTCAGAGATTGCTTTCAGAAATGTAGCATGTTTCATTTACCAAGGGGAGAAAATTAAATGGCAGATGCTTTAGCCTCACTTGCCTCGGTATGGGAGGATCCTGGCAAAATACAGATGAAGCCTCTGGTAATGACAAGAGCTAGACATGCGTGTTACATGAAGGAAGAGATATTGTGCTCTATCGGTCCTAAAGAAAAGCCCTGGTTCTATGATGTTTTAAGATACTTGGAAACCCGAGAATACCCCGAAGAATCAACAAGCAAACGGTGATTCGCCATACGACTCCAATCTAGGAATTACACTTTCCATGATAGGGTGTTATACCAAAGATCACCTGCTGGAATACTCCTCAGATGTGTCATGAAAGAAGAAGCCAGAGAAATCATGAATGGCATCCATGCAGGAGTTTGTGGACCTCATATGAGTGGGCCTGTATTGTCATTGAAGATTCAAAGATAGGGATATTACTGGGATACTATGGACTGGGATTGCATCAGGATTATTCACAAATGCCACAACTCTCAGATATACGGTGATCAGATTCATATCCCACCTTCTGAATTACACAATCTGGCTTCCCCTTGGCCTTTCTCTGCTTGGGGAATCGACATAATGGGACCCATAAAACCTACTACTTCCAATGGTCATAAATATATCATTGTAGCAATGGAGTACTTTGCCAGATATGTGGAAGCTGTCTCACTACCAACGGTTACCGCTCGCAGCATGACATAGTTTTTGGATAAGAAGATCAAGTGCCTGTTTGGGCTCCCTCACCACATAGTGTCTGACAATGGAATACAATTCCAAGGGGAAACAACGGACTTCCTACAGGAGAACGGTATAGAGCACCATAAGTCATCTCCTTACAGGTCACAAGCAAACGGGGCTATTGAAGTTGCCAACAAGACCATCAAGAAGATACTAGCAAAGATGGCCAAGACATACAAAGATTGGTCTGAACAACTGCAATATGTTATTTTTGGGTACAACACCACCATCAGAAGAGCAACAGGCCAAACGCCTTTCTCTCTGGTACATGGAGGAGAGGCGGTATTTCCAATAGAAATGCAATGCAAGTCACTTCGGATAGTACTGGAATCACAGTTGCCAAAGGCTGAGTGGGTAGAAAAGAGATACAGATAGCTACTATCACTGGAAGAAAATAAGAAGAAAGCTCTCCATCGCATGCAGTTATATCAGTAAAGAATGGCTAGGTCGTTCAACAGAAGTGTCAAGTCCATAACCATTAGCAAGGGAGACTGAGTGTTGTAGCAGGCTAGGCACTAATGGCTAGATCCCATTTGATCCTCGGGGCAAGTTCAAACCTACCTGGGAAGGCCTATACATGGTGGTGAAAATCTTACCCAAGGGGGTGGTCAAGATTTTGGATCTAGAAGGCAATGAATTCACTCAACCCATCAATATGGACAGGCTGAAGAAATACTGCATGGTAAAAAAAAAAAGATGAGAGAAAATCTCCAGCTATAAAACCCATGAGGGATGGTTGGTAACAGGGGGCATATTAGACGTGATCAGTGAAGTACGCTTTTGTAACTGAAATTTTGCATTCTACTAATAAAACATAATTATTAGTAAACATTGTCTTATTTATGATTACATTGAAATGTTTACATCCGCTTGAAAGAAAAGCATTTGCACAGTACAAGCAAAGGATGGATATGAGACCGTCTAACCACCCATGTTTCCATATGGCATCCTACTAGCATTATACAGGTCAGTCATGGCCCGTGCACGGGCAATAGAGGGCTCATCGTGCTGCAACACCACCCAGGTCTCATAGAGATCATCAGCTGCTGTACTACTATGAAAGGCCACATTGATAAGGCGACGCCTACCACCTCAAGCGCGCCGAACTTGATTTAGGAACAAAAATTGCAGAGGGGATGCCTCAAAGTCAGGAAGGACAGGGACGATGCATTGAATTTGCCCATACTGGCGGCAGAGCCTGAAAGGGGTGTAGAAACTGGCAAAGTGCAGCCCAGCCAATGGAACACACCTATAAAAAAGCTCTATTGTTACTTCTGTCAAGGACCACCATGGACAGTGCCAACGGATGCTGTCCTCATGCCTGTTACCCAGGAAATCATCCCAATCGGCTTCAGACCGGTTAATTGTAATACGGGACAGGCAACGGGTCATCAGGTGCCTAGGCGTGTAAAGGTTCGGGCTCCGGGGAACCTCCAATAAGGCCAATCTTTCCTTTAGCCAGATCTGTAAAAATTAATAACCGGATGTTAATAATAATAATGCTAATATAAAAAAAATCAAATCAAATCACAATAGTAATAATAATAATAATAGAAAACCTTCATTCACCTATAAAAGCATCGGGCTACCCCTGAACCGACCGCCTTAGGAGACACAGTCCAGGCCAAGAAGAGTTTCAGCCAAGATGACCGGAAAAGGGTCTGCACCATCCTCCACCTGGCTAATGATATGGGCAATCTGAATATCACCCGTGCCATCCGGGTAAGTTAGCAAGTAATTCGCATATAGAGGAAAGGCAAGAATCCTCCGCCAAGTAGGGCAGTCCACACTTTTATGTCTATAATTTTTTAGCAGCTCAGGCAGAGCGATTACCCCATCGTTGGCATAAGACAGCAGAATTTGAGGTCGCAGGTCAAAAAGTGAAACCATAAAGGCAGGGAAATTTGGCTCCAGAATAGGCAAGGCCACGAAAATCGAAGAAGAAATGTAGCTCTTACCTAGAATGGTAGCAAATTCTTCAGGCAAGGGGCATATTTCAAAGTCTCTAAAGTGGAACACAAGATCCAGAGGACTCCAACACTTGGTAGCACTTTTTAAGAAATGTTCATCAAGAGTCATGGTCCTCACAGAGGCCAGGGGAGATAGGGCAAAATCGAAGAGATAATTCTATTTCTGGTGACTAGAACGCAATAACTCTTTGACAGGACTGTTGATCATTGAAGGAGCAGGAGAAAGAAATGAGCTCATGGTTATGAATGGAGTGTTACAAGGAGTATAGGAATAAAGGAAAAAAGAAGAAGAGGAATAAAAGAAGAGGCAAAGTAAGGCAAAGAAAAGTGAGAAGTGAGGCTATAGAGGAAGCAATATGCCTTAATATAATAGGAAATGCATGCATAGGAGAAGAAGGGAGGTGTTGATTGGTAGATTAATAGGTATATCAGGTACAAGAGGTGTCTCCAGCAGAGGAAAGTAGAAGATAGATTAGTGGCATTTACACGTGGCAAAAATAAGTTACAGATGTCAAAAATTGTACATGCAGGAGATGATCATTCGGCCGAATGATCAAAGATTCGGCCGAACCTTCAACATTCAGCCGAATGTTTACGACTGGAAGACAAAAATTTGGCATTCATTTCACACATTCCATGCATGCATCTGATGTAGTAAATAGGCGTATAGGCACGAATCGCGTCTTTATTAGTTCAGGACCATCACGTTAGATGCCTAGGTCATTTGCTGGCATGTGTACATAGCAATGAACATAGTTATGTCCCCATTAAATGTTGATTAACTAAGTCTGGCATTCATAAAATGTCCATGAACATTCGTACGACATTCACATATAAACACATATGCATAAACAGGTCGTAAAGCTAAAGTCAGAGCGACAAGCAACCGATTTTCAGAAAATACCCACAGTCAATAAAAAAAGTCAGAAATGCCAACCACTGGGCCCTACGATAGATGACCCTCACAAATTGGTCCCGGTCGTCCTCGCTGCTGCTACCACTGCTTGAATCTTCATCCTCCTCCTCAATAACCTACCGGGGCTCTGCCACCCTCGGCTCGACCTCTGCCTGCCTCTGCTGCGGCTGAGGTGGTTGAACGGCAAGCTGCACCTCCAGCTGAGCATAACGAGCCTGCCACTCATTGAACATCCTCACAGTCATGAATTAGCATGCCTGAAACATGCCAACCAGCTGGTAATCATCCTCTACACAAACATACAATCGAGAAGGCCAGTGAGAACCTCAAAATAGCAGAAGCAAGCCACTGAAGGATAAGTCTTGAGTTACTTACATGACTAACACCTGGGGGCACCACCAGACTATTCTCCGGGTGAGGCTCCACAACCTGCTCCACAACGCCTCTAAGAGTGCAGCAAGTGAATGACGAAGGCGGGAAAGCTGAGATCAGACCCAGGCGGGTGTCACTCCTCCTACCTGTGGGGATAGTTCCTCCACCAGCAGGGCTCTCCCTAACAGTCGACCCTCCAGCACGGGCACCAGCGGCTGAAGTACCTACATGTCCGCCTTCGCGGCTGGTCAGGACCAATTCTCTGAAGTTTCTGGGAAACCTGAGCATAACTCTCCTAGCTTGTAAAAATAATTCAAAAAGTCAGAATTAAAGCGGCTAGCGCCGTAAAGCGCTAAGGAACAGACAAACACTTACAAGTAAGGCTCTCTGAGTAGGCATCGGAAGGGCAGGCAGGCAGGGCTCGGCAAGAAAGGCAGGATAGGAAATGCCCTTAACAAGGAAGAATGAAATGACCCGGCCCACAATCCACTTGGCCACATAGCCCTCTCTCATCTGATGGGTGTAATACATGTTCTGAGGAAGAGCTTAAGGGACAACTGTCCTAGGGTCAACGGAGCACTGACCTATCACCCGCTTGCCCAGGTACCACGTGCGACAGCCAGAGCCCTCCAACAAAAGCCACCTCCCATCCTTCGCCATGGAGGTAACTACGTATGCAGGCCAGCTGGCTTGGTCACCCATCCAGTCCAGGTGAAGTTGTAATGGCGATTAATCCAGTTAGGACATGAAAGCCAAAACAAATTAGTAAGCATAAAAAGGGAACTTACATCCTCAGCAGTGTGCGTGAGCATGTTCAGAGTGCCCCTATGCTCCGCTTGAGTGGCCTGCGGGGTCGGGGTACGGGATGAGGCCCACCACCGAAGCATTGGAAAAGTCCCAGGGACGTCAATGGGGAAGAAGTTCCTCAGCAAGCTCATCTCGATGCCCCAGATCTGTAAAAAAAAAAAAAGTTAGGTAGCAGAAAGAACACAAACTAAAAGACAAGCACAAGCTGTGATGTTTACCTGAATAGTGTGTCAGAAGTTGTTTAGCTTCTTGTACCCCATGGCAAACCTGTCCATGCAAGAGTACAAATAAGCTAAGGCTACAGAACCCGAGTCATAACGCCCCATGGCGTCAAAGTCCCTCAGCAATGGCACAAAGTGAATCCACAAACTACTGGTCTCGTTGCTGAATAAGGTGCTTCCCAGCAAGTGAAACAGGAAGATCCGGGCCATCTGATCATGAGCCCTCTCTGACATGGGATCCCTATACCTCAACCGTCCATCCTCAGCCTCCTTGAGGAGGGGGGCCAACCACTCCAATATGCCGGTGTACACGATCCTCGTGTACTGATCCCTGTAGGTCGGCACCCACCTGAACATGGCCATAAAGTAGGTGGTTCGCTCTGCCTCTGAAGTGAAATACAAAGCCCCATCGAACGGGACCCTCTCACAAGCGCACTAGACACTTGTAATAGTAGCAAAAGCTCCAGGTGTGATCGTGTACTCCCTACACACCAGCTGAAATGTGTGGGTGCTGCACATCCACCTCTCCATCAAAGCATAGGTAGAGGCCTTATCACTATGACCCACCTAGTCAGGGAGTGCAGTCACGAAGGTGGCCAAGCCGGCGCGGCGCACCCGATCTCTGATGGCTTCCGGAAGCATATCCCAAGTCTTCCTCGACTTCGACATGTTGCTCGACTGGGAAAAGGTGAAAGATCCGCTCTGCAATCAGAAAACCCACTATAAGTAAAATCATACATCTTCACAAATACGACGACAAGCCAAACCAACAACACAAGGCATGAATGAATGCTAAATTCATCATTCACACCACAATCGCCTTTTCGGATCGGACATGATTCGAGCAAATTCGTAATTACTTATGGTAGTGAAACAAGCACACAAACACTCGCATTCACAACCTCACAGTCCTAAAACAAATGAGTTTCAGACAAATACACGATTCACACGCGACCAACAAGTCGTAATCACATCAATACAACACCTAACATCATTCAGGGATAACACATGAGCATCAGCACCAACCTAGGCCGGATAAACCCAAAATTTAAAAATTTGGACCTGCCTGGGCGTAAACATTCGATCGAATGTTTGATCATCCAGACGAATGTCAAACATTCGACCGAATGTTCAATAAACATTCGAATGAATGTTTACGATTCAGACCTGTAATCATAATTTTCACACACATTCGCACATGTTCTCTAACATACGAGACATACCACACGTCCTAGGCACTAATGGCCATGCAGACGGGCATTTTAAACCTTCCACTAACGCCTAAATTGCCACGGCTTTCATCCACAATACGCATTCATCATACACACACAATACATCCAATATACACATGCCAATCAGGCATACACATCATAAATCATCACACAAACATGCCCAAGATCAAACAAAAGCCAAAAAGCATCAAAATCAACAAGCAAAAAATCTTAGGCCGTCGTAAACATTCGGCCGAATGATTGAACATTCGACCGAATGTTCAATCATTCGACCGAATCTGCAAATCCTGAACCCAAACCAAAGTACAAAAATCAAGAAAAACCACCCAAACTCAAATCTAACCACTGGGCTTTCAAGGGTTACATGTAATGACGTAGAGCAGCCTATTTGCGCGTCCAGATTCGTTAATGGGGCAATCTCCGCCCCTCTTTCCAAACTGCAAGACTCAGGGATAAATACACACTCATCAACCTCCGAAATCGAACAAGAACGATCAAGAAAGGGATTTAAAGAGTCGATTTCGGGTTCTACAACCACTTGTGGTCTGGGTTCTCCTCCATTGGCAAGTCCTCTTGGTGTTCCTCCATTAGATAAAATAAAAAAAATAATAAGAAAGAAAAGAGAGAGTGGAGAAGAAAGGAAGATGAGAGAAAAAGATAAGAAAGAAAAGAGAGAATAAGAAGAGAGAAAAGAGATTAGGGTTTTGAAAAAAAAGAGAGAATTGAATAATGAGAAAAAAAAATCAAAAGAAAGTGTATGAGAATAAGAAGGGGCGGCAGTTTTCTTTAGAAAGGGAGTGGGGGGGCAAATTACCACCTTGGTTCCTCAAAATTCAAATACTGCAGCAAAATCCAGAAATCAAAAGGGTCCATCACAGACTGGCGAAAATCAATTTGACAGTCCCGGAGACTCCAAAAATTCTAGAAATTTAACAGAATGATTGAAAAATTATTTTGAAAACCCTAGAACTTTCAGACAATTTTTCTGAACTACCGGATGAAAATTTGGACAGATCGGCAAAATCAATTTGACAGTCCCGAAGACTCCAGAAATTCCAAAAATTTACCAAGACCATTGAAAAATTATTTTAAAGACCCTGGAGCCTCTAGATAATTTTTCTGAACCACCAGACAAAAGTTTTGACAGATAGCGTCAGAATCCCAAAAATTAAGAACAGCAAGGAGACGAAGCCAAAAAATTTCCAGAAAATTCAGGTAACCTCAGTAAATTATGAATTATTTTTTGGACTAACTTGTGGCAGGTAAAACACTACCAGGAGCTCCAATTGGTGAACGGGTCAATTTGTAAAGAAAATGCACCAGAATCAATGTTTTAACAAACGAAGCTTTTCTAACACGATTCTGGACTACTAAAGAGTTTAGAATCTCTTATCTAGTCAATCAAGAGCATCCTAGATTTCCATGACAAGACAAATTGAACAATAGACATTAGATCCTGGAGACGAACTACCTCCAGAATCTCGGAGACGAACTACCTCTAGTTTATCGGCGATGACTATCCGGGGAGATGGACTACCTCCCACCCATCGAAGATGACTATCTAGGTAGACGAGCTACCTCCCGACTATCGGCGATGACTATCGAACCCCAAGTCAAAACACAGACTGTATCCTTTTGTCAAGTCTATTTATGTTTATTTGCTTTGACGTTCATTTATTCATGTTTTTATAACATTGCTAAACTCTGACAAAGCGGGGGAAAACTGTAGACACCCAGTTTTTGGATGCAGGACAATGGAAGCGGCCCGGGAGCCCAGTGATGAATTTGGTCTATCTTAGACTAGTTGATTACCCAATTTCTCGTAGTGATGAGCTGAAGAAGAAAATAAAAATGTTTCCTAGGGTGCTTAAATGTTTTAATGATTTCATGGTCTAATTCGGGGCCTGAACAAATGTCTTAATATTTGTCCGAACCCTAGATAGGACCTAAATTACTCAGAAAATCATTTTGAAAAGCCCAAGCCCGGACTGATCATTCGGCCGAATGATCAACATTCAACCGAATGATCAATCATTCGGCCAAATGTCCACGTCTGGCCAGCATTGTCATTGGTCAGGAGCGTCTGTCATTTGACAGATGAATATTTTTACCCATCCCTGCTTTATAGAAAAGGGATTCTCCTTGTTTAGTAACCCTAGGTATAAAATGAAAGGGATGATGAAAAAAAAGGAAGGGGGCAATTTTAGGTTAGTAGAAGTGGACGAAAAGAAGGAGAGAGTTTACAGAGAAGAAATATTTTTCTGAGTTTAGAAAACAGGAAACAGAAGGTTTTGAAGGATTTGAAACAATGGTTTTCAATCTCATTTTACCAGACTTCAATCATTCAACAGCTCATCCGCTACTCGAAGTGATAATATATCTCATTTATGAGGGCAACCAACCATCCACATATCCAAAATAAGCATCCTAACTCACGTTGTCATTTTATTATTTTTGTTGCTTTCTCTTTCTTCTCATATCTTTCTCGTACTAATTCATTTTGATATTCTACTTGCATATCTGAGTTCTATGCAGAAACAAGAGTGATTTGGTGTGAATTTGGAGCAACTCCATCCTTAACCATATTTTGAGGGCCACTTTTCCATAATTTCTTGGACTGTTGTTTTAATTTATTTTGAACGTCTATTACTATTCTTTAGGGGTCTGTATATATTGTAAATAGCTTGTACATTATAAACACGCCA